>OY740820.1:20767271-21014771 GCA_963514005.1 Raja brachyura
CCGTTGTCCCGTGCCCATGGTCAGAATGGCAACTTGTCCACGAGTCGCTGGTTTGAGGCGTACGACCAGCAGACACCTTGTCGAGGGGGATATTATTCAGTGTTATAGGAGTGAAAGTCAGGGAAACAGGCCCTTCAGCCCATCAAGTCCATACCGACCAAGCAGCCAATCCCCATATTACTCTCCTCACACCCTCCACACACCTAGCCTTTATCTTTAGACTGCAGACTTTAAATTTACAGCGCGGAAACAGGCCCTTCGGCCCATTGAGTCCGTGCCGACCAGCAATACACAAACACCTTCCTACTGTACATACTAAGGGCCATTTACCATTCTTACAGAAGCCAATTAACCAACAAACCTGTACGTCTTTGGAGTGCAGGAGGAAACCAGAGAACCCACGCAGGTCACGGGGAGAACGTACAAACTCCGTACAGACAGCACCCGCAGTCAGGATCGAACCTGGGTCTAAGGCAGCAACTCTACCGCTGCGCCACCGTGCTGCCCTGAAATAGTTCAGATACTTTGGGACACTTTTGAGATCCTTTGAGATCATTGAGAAGCTTCGTATCTCAATGCGTCGAGAAGGATGAGGGGGGGGGATCTTATCGAAACATATAAAAATTTATAAAAGGACTGGACAAGCTAGATGCAGGAAAAATGTTCCCAATGTTGGGCGAGTCCAGAACCAGGGCCACACAGTCTTAGAATAAAGGGGAGGCCATTTAAGACTGAGGTGAGAAAAAACTTTTTCACCCAGAGAGTTGTGAATGTGTGGAATTCCCTGCCACAGAGGGCAGTGGAGGCCAAGTCACTGGGTGGATTTAAGAGAGAGTTGGATAGAGCTCTAGGGGCTAGTAGAATCAAGGGATATGGGGAGAAGGCAGGCACGGGTTATTGATTGGGGATGATCGGCCATGATCACAATGAATGGCGGTGCTGGCTTGAAGGGCCAAATGGCCTCCTCCTGCACCTATTTTCTATTTTCTATGTATCTCAGAAGTACTTTGGTCATAAGCATCTTTCAACAATACAACAAAGTCCTGCAGGCACCAGAAAGCTGAAATGAAAATAGAAAATGGTAAAAATGCTCACTGGATTAGATGGCATCTGTGGAGAGTGTTAAACCAGTTAGCCTTTCAGTTTTAATGTTTTTTTATCAAAACGGGGAAAATCCATAAGATAAGTTCAAAGTGTCTCATGTTCTCTCTGAATTATTTAAGCATCATTTGAAAATCAAATGTAATGCTGGGATCGATTAAAGAATGTGTGCCACGTTTGTCACAACTCCCTAATGAGGAGCTCAAAAGGTTTGACATAAACATGTAACTCTTAATTTTTAACGAATCTCCTCGTTCTCGCAATTTTGTCCAAAAACTCGTCACAACTCATTAAAACCTGATTCAGTGATTCGTGGGAGCAGAGGTGAAACGAGGAAGAAAGTAGCAGCATTTCAGCAAAAGACCCTTCATTAAATCAAAACCTTGTATAATGATTTTCAGTGTAGAGTGTCGGACAGTGTACAGTGTCGTACAGGCCAACAAAGCGGGCAATTTGTGTAGAAACATAGAAACATAGAAATTAGGTGCAGGAGTAGGCCATTCGGCCCTTCGAGCCTGCACCGCCACTCAATATGATCATGGCTGATCATCCAACTCAGTATCCCGTACCTGCCTTCTCTCCATACCCTCTGATCCCCTTAGCCACAAGGGCCACATCTAACTCCCTCTTAAATATAGCCAATGAACTGGCCTCAACTACCCTCTGTGGCAGAGAGTTCCAGAGACCCACCACTCTCTGTGTGAAAAAAGTCCTTCTCATCTCGGTCCTAAAGGATTTCCCCCTTATCCTTAAGCTGTGACCCCTTGTCCTGGACCTCCCCAACATCGGGAACAATCTTCCTGCATCTAGCCTGTCCAACCCCTTAAGAATTTTGTAAGTTTCTATCAGATCCCCTCTCAATCTCCTAAATTCTAGAGAGTATAAACCGAGTCTATGCAGTCTTTGTTCATAAGACAGTCCTGACATCCCAGGAATCAGTCTGGTGAACCTTCGCTGCACTCCCTCTATGGCAATAATGTCCTTCCTCAGATTCCTCAGTAGGAAGGAACTGCAAGTGCTGGTTTAGACCGAAGATTTAAACCAACGCAAAAAGCTGGGGTAACTCAGCGGGACAGGCAGCATCTCTGGAGAGAAGGAATGGGTGATGTTTTGGGTCGAGACCCATCTTCAGACTGGCGGTTTGTTCAACGCAAGCATGAAATGTTCTGATAGCCAGTTTTTAGTGGTTGTTAAATGAATTGAAAGCATTTTTTTTTAATGCTCAGATGGTCAGCTAGTGCCATGGAATCAAAGAGAGTCACGGAGTGATACAGCAGGGAAACAGGCCCTTCGGCCCAACTTGCCCACACCGGCCAACATGTCCCATCCACACTAGTCGCACCTGCCAGCGTTTGGTCCATATCTCTCCAAACCTGTCCTATCCATGGACCTGTCAAACTGTTTCCTAAAGCCTCAACCACCTCCTCAGGCAGCTTGTTCCATGCACCCACCACCCTTTGTTTAGGTTAGTTTAGAGATACAGCGCGGCAACAGGCCCTTCGGCCCATCGAGTCCGCACTGCCCAGTGATCACTGCACACTAACACTATCCTGCACACACTAGGGACAATTTTTACAATTACCTACAAACCTGCATGTCTTTGGAGTGTGGGAGGAAAATGAAGATCTTGGAGAAAACCCACGCCGTCCTGGGGAGAACGTGCAAACTCCGTACAGACAGCGCCCGTAACTCTACCGCTGCGCCACCGTGTGCAAAAGTTACCCCTCCGATTCCTATTAAATCTCTTCCCCTTCTCCTTCAACCTATGTCCACTGGCCCTACTCTGGGCAACGGACTCTGTGCATCTACCCGATCTATTTCTCAACCCTGCAGTCCTTTGCCTTTTACAGGAGGCTGCCGGTAGTCGGGATCGAACCCGGGTCTCTGGCGCTGTAAGGCAGCAACTCTACCGCTGCACCACCGTGTGTCTAGTCCACCATTCTTCTGTCCGTTATTGGCCTGTCCTACCAGCATGCAACTCCATGCGATGAGCGCGACCTAACGTGGTCGCTTGAGCCGTCCGGCATAGCGGGGCCGGTCCCACTTCGATCGCCGCAGCCGTGCGGAATTGTGCGGAGTTCGTCCCGACATCGCGCGGGGCTCCGAAAAACTGACCATGTCCAAAAATTCCGCGCGGCAACGGCTTGTCGGCTCGCAGTCGCCTCGACGCATTACACACCGTCTCGACGTCTTTGAAAATAAGCATGCAGGTACAGCAGGCAATGAAGAAAGCGAATGGCATGTTGGCCTTTATAACAAGAGGAAATGAGTATAGAAGCAAAGAGGTCCTTCTGCAGTTGTACAGAGCCCTGGTGAGACCACACCGAGAGTATTGTGTGCAGTTTTCGTCCCCTAATTTGAGGACGGACATTCTTGCTATTGAAGGAGTGCGGCGTAGGTTTACAAGGTTAATTCCTGGGATGGCGGGACTGTCATATGCTGATAGAATGGAGCGGCTGGGCTTGTACACTCTGGAGTTTAGAAGGATGGGAAGGAATCTCATTGAAACATATAAGATTGTTCAGGGCTTGGGCACGCTAGACGCAGGAAACATGTTCCCAATGTTGGGGGAGTCCAGAACCGGGGCCACAGTTTAAGAATAAGGAGTAAGCCATTTAGAACGGAGATGAGGAAAACATTTCTTCTCACAGAGAGTGGTGAGTCTGTGGAATTCTCTGCCTCGGAGGGTGGAGGCCGGTTCTCTGGATGCTTTCAAGAGAGAGCTAGATGGGGCTCTTAAAGATAACGGAGTTAGGGGATATGGGGAGAAGGCAGGAACGGGGTACTGATTGGGGATGATCAGCCATGATCACATTGAATGGTGGTGCTGGCTCGAAGGGCCGAATGGCCTACTCCTGCACTTAATTTCTATGTTTCTATGTTTCTATGAAGGGCCGAATGGCCTACTCCTGCGCCTATTGTCTATTGTCTGTTGTCTAGTGTGGGCAGGATAGTGTTAGTGTGCGGGGATCGGTCGGTGGGCCGATGCGGACTGGTCGGTGCAGACTGGGTGGGCCGAAGGGCCTGTATCTTTAAACTAAGCTAAACTAAAACTGCCTGTTCGTAGCTGCACTTCCAGTGACACACACGTGTGTACAAAGGTAAAGCCTTTGGAGGGAAATGATAGAGATTAAGGGTTTTGGATAATACTCTATTTGTCCTCGTTCTCACTGGCACTCGACAGAAGCTATTGAAAGAAAAAAAGGGAAGAGCTTTCTTAAACTTTTATCTGCAGGGATTAGGAGTGGGCTGTGCAACAGCAAAGAGAGTTAAAATCGCACTGAGTTTACACACGGCAGTGAAGCCGGCATCCGTGAATGAGAGAGGAAGTCCAAACCAACATTGGCACTCCTCCATTGTCAGAGTGAGGCCCAGCGCAAATTGGAGGAACAGCACCTCATATTCCGCCTGGGCAGTTTACACCCCAGCGGTATGAACATTGACTTCTCTAACTTCAAGTAACCCTTGCCTCAGACCGAGATGAGAAAGACTTTTTTTCACCCAGAGAGTGGTGAATCTGTGGAATTCTCTGCCACAGAGGGTAGTTGGGGCCAGTTCATTGGCTATATTTAAGAGGGAATTCAATTTGGCCCTTGTGGCTAAAGTGATCAGGGGGTATGGAGAGAAGGGTACACAAAAAGCTGGAGAAACTCAGCGGGTGCAGCAGCATCTAAGGAGCGAAGGAGACAGGCAATGTTTCGGGTCGAGACCCTTCTTCAGACTCAGGTATGGAGAGAAGGCAGGTATGGGATACTGAGTTGGATGATCAGCCATGATCATATTGAATGGCGGTGCAGGTTCGAAGGGCCGAATGGCCTACTCCTGCACATATTGTCTATGTTTCTATGTTTTCCCTCTCCCTCCACCTCCTCCCTCTTCCCAGTTCTCCGACCAGTCTGAGTGTCTCCGACTACATTTTATATCTGTTTTCTGTGTTATTACCCTCTTCCAGCTAACAACGATCCTAACTACATCTTCCATGATCTCCATCCCCCTTGTCATGTTTTCACACCTTACACTTCCTTATCTATGTGTCTCCCTCTCCCCTGACATCAGTCTGAAGAAGGGTCTCGACCTGAAACGTCACCCAATGTAACTCAGCGGGACAGGCAGCATCTCTGGATAGAAGGAATGGGTGACGTTTCGGGTCAAGACCCTTCTCCAGAAGGCGCTGAGTTACTCCAGTATATCGTGTTTAACCAGCATCTGCAGTTCCTTCCTACACATTGACCCAATTGTCTAGTTTAGTTTGGAGATACAGCACGGAAACAGGCCCTTCGGCCCACCGAGTCCGCTCTGACCAGCGATCCCCGCACACTAACACTATCCTACACACACACTAGGGATAATTTACATTTATACCAAGTATACAGTCCCAAGCCAAACCTGTCCGTCTTTGGAGTGTGGGAGGAAAACAGAAGATCTCGGAGAAAACCCACGCAGGTCACGGGGAGAACGTACAAACTCCGTACAGACAGCGCCCCTAGTGGGGATCGAACCCGGGTCTCTGGCGCTTCGAGCGCTGTAAGGCAGCAACTCTACCGCTGTGCCACCGTGCCACGATTGTACACGTTGTATTTATAAAACCTAATAAACCCCATGGCGCGTGGCAGCTATCATGGAAAATCTTTCCCTGATTGAAGACGGCATGGGTGAGTCGGGCTGAAGGGCCTGTCTCCATGCTGTGTGACTCGATTACTTTGTCAGCTTAATGGAGGTTGTTTAATTCATTCAAGGGATGTGGGCGTCACAGTCAGAACTGGCATTTAATTGTCCGTCTCGAATTGCCCTTGAGAAGGTCGTGGTGGGCAGCCTTTTAGAACCTCTGCAGACCTTGAGGTAGAAATATACTGCAAGCATCAATTTTATCTGTGTCCTTCAAGGTTGTGTATGGTTCTATAACGTCACCTCTCCGCTCCCATTATTCGAGGAAACTGTCCCGACTTTTCCAGTCTCTCCTGATAACTCAAGCCCCAGAGACTTGTGGCAATATGACCTTATAGTTTATAATCTTGTAGGAGACTTTATGACCTTATCGGAGAATGGGGTTAGGAGGGAGAGATAGATCAGCCATGATTGAATGGCGGAGTAGACTTGATGGGCCGAATGGCATAATTTGGCCGCCACAGAGGGCAGCGGAGGCCAAATCACTGGATGGATTTAAGAGAGAGTTAGATAGAGCTCTAGGGGCTAGTGGAGTCAAGGGATATGGGGAGAAGGCAGGCACGGGTTATTGATTGGGGACGATCAGCCATGATCACAATGAATGGCGGTGCTGGCTCCAAGGGCCGAATAGCCTCCTCCTGCACCTATTTTCTCTGTTCTAGGTTTCTATGTTACTCTTATCGCTTTTGACCTTATAACATCTTTGTGAATCTTTCTGGCCTACGCTCCTAACTACATCCATCCACAAGTACGGTGACCAGACTGGCATGCGATACTCCTGAGCCTGTCTCATTAACATCTTGTACAACTTCATCACGACGTTTCAACTCCTGAACTATCACATGATTTGCTTTCTGCACCAGTTGAAACAAGGAACTGCAGATGCTGGTTTACAAAAAAAAGACACAAAGTGCCTGGACTAACTCGGAGGGTCAGGCAGCATCTCCTCCTGGAGAACATGGGAAGGTGATGTCTCGTGTTGGGCTCACAATACTCCAAATGTGGCCTGACCAGTGCCTTATAAAATCTCAGCATCCACCCTCACTCATTGTGAATGAATTGACTCAAGAGCTCATCATATGTTCTGCTGAGGGTTACACAAAAAGCTGGAGAAACTCAGCGGGTGCAGCAGCATCTAAGGAGCGAAGGAGATAGGCGACGTTTCGGGTCGAGACCCTTCTTCAGACTCAGTTCTGCTGAGCCTGTCCATTTGACCTGGGAACCTTGAAACAAGAGGCAAGGCCTGTTAAGTTAAGGGCCTGTCCCACTATGCGAGTTCACCCCAGAGCTAAAAAAATCAAACTCGTGGTATTCTACGAACTCCTACAACCTTGACGAGCTCCTAGGAGTAAAAAGTATCCATTTTTTTCATCACGAGTATTATTTTACTTGTGGACTTTTTTGACAAAAACTTCACGGGTAAAAAAATGCTCGTGATGAAAAAAATGGATACGTTTTACTCGTAGGAGCTCGTCAATATACTCGTTGAAGGTCGTAGGAGTTGGTAGAATAGCACGAGTTTGATTTTTTTTTTGACTCGGGAGAGTTCTTGGGTAAACTCACGTCGTGAGACAGGGGCTTTAGGCCTCATCAGTATCTAGCTGACATTTAAATCTTGCCATGAACACCCTGACAGAGTTCATTCAGAACCAAACCAAGGATAGACACAAAATGCTGGAGTGAGGGCCTGTCCCACTGTACCAGTTAATTCAAGAGCTCTCCCGAGTTTATCAAAATCAAACTCGTGGTTAGCATGTAAAATGTACGTAGCGGGTACGTCGGAGCTCGGGGACGTCTCTTAGCGGCTGGTAACGCTAACGGCAGGTACTTGGGAAACGCGGTAAGCTCGGGAAGACTCGTGAAGATTTTTCAACATGGTGAAAAATCTGCTTTCAACATTTGTTTAACATGTTCACGAGATTGATCCCTGGGATGGCGGGACTGTCATATGAGGAAAGATTGAAAAGACTAGGCTTGTATTCACTGGAGTTTAGAAGGATGAGGGGGGATCTTACAGAAACATATAAAATTATAAGTCTGGTCAAGCTAGATGCAGGAAAAAATGTTCCCAATGTTGGGCGAGTCCAGAACCAGGGGCCACAGTCTTAAAATAAAGGGGAGGTCATTTAAGACTGAGGTGAGAAAATACTTTTTCACCCAGAGAGTTGTGAATTTATGCAATTCCCTGCCACAGAGGGCAGTGGAGGCCAAATCACTGGATGGATTTAAGAGAGAGTTAGATAGAGCTCTAGGGGCTAGTGGAGTCAAGGGATATGGGGAGAAGGCAGGCACGGGTTATTGACAGGGGACGATCAGCCATGATCACAATGAATGGCGGTGCTGGCTCGAAGGGCCGAATGGCCTCCTCCTGCACCTATATCCTATGTTTCCATGTTTCTATGTTGAAAAATGTCCACGAGAGCCCTGAGTACCTACGAGCGGCTATTACCGTAATTCTCTGAGTTCGAATCAGAGGAAGCTCGGGAGAATTCTTGAATTAGCTTGGGATTCAGTGGGACAGGCAGCATCTCTGGAGAGAAGGACTGGGTGACGTTTCAGGTCGAGACTGAAGTCCGAAGAAGGTTCTTGACCCGAAACGTCACCCATTCCTTCTCTCCAGAGGTGCCGCCTGTCCCGCTGAGTTACTCCAGCATTTAGTGTCTATCTATGATTTAAACCAGCATCTGCAGTTCCTTCATACACAGGAGTGTCACCTTATCTTACAGCAAAATCTGTGAAATCTTGTAATGGTTTTGATCTCTGAGGCATTTACAAGCTATTAAAATAGGTTTAAATAAATAAAAACTTATTAAAAAGAGGATAGAAAAATAAAATGGCTTGGAAATGCATTAAACTTCAAATAAATAATTAAAGCATTGAAATAGAGCAAAACAAGGGGGAAAGGATATAATTGAACTTTTCTTTCTTAAGTCCCAGTTGCGAATTTCCATCAAAATGACTGGAGAATCCAAGGAGAATTTATCAGGGGAATCAAGAACTATGGGCCATAGGTTGACCAGGGGGACGGGTGCTGCAGGTACAGAGAGGACCTTACAAAATTCTTAAGGGGTTGGACAGGCTAGATGCAGGAAGATTGTTCCCGATGTTGGGGAGGTCCAGGACAAGGGGCCACAGCTTAAGGATAAGGGGGAAATCCTTTAGGACCGAGATGAGAAGGACTTTTTTCACACAGAGAGTGGTGGGTCTCTGGAACTCTCTGCCACAGAGGCTAGTTGAGGTCAATTCATTGGCTATATTTAAGAGGGAGTTAGATAGGGGGTATGGAGAGAGGGCAGGTACAGGATACTGAGTTGGATGATCAGCCATGATCATATTGAATGGCAGTGCAGGCTCGAAGGGCCGAATGGCCTACTCCTGCACCTAATTTCTATGTTTCTATGACCTGACCCAAAACGTCGCCTATCCATGTTCTCCAGAGACGCTGCCTGAACTACTGAGTTACTCCAGCACTTTGTGACTTTTTTTTTGTAAATCAGCATCTGCAGTTCCTTGTGTCGCCATTTCTTCATCTCGTCGCTGGGTCTGGACACTGGAGGTCTCTCTCCCGCAGGGGACAACAGCATGCGAGGGAAGGAACTACAGATGCTGGTTTACACAGAAGGTAGACACAAAATGCTGGAGTAACTCAGCGGGACAGGCAGCATCTCTGGAGAGACGGAGTTGGTGACGTTTTGTATATTTATTTGTTGTATAGTTTAGTTTAGAGATACAGCGCGGAAACAGGCCCTTCGGCCCACCGAGTCCGCACCGACCAGCGATCCCCGCACACTAACACTGTCCTAATCACACTAGGGACAATTTACACATACTCCAAGCCAATTATCCCACAAACCTGTACGCCTTTGGAACGTGGGAGGAAACCGAAGATCCCGTTAGTTTCACCTTTCCGCACTTGGTCCATGTGCCTCTGAACCTTTCCCATCCATGTACCTGTCCAAATATATTTTAAGTGTCCTGACAGTCCCTGCCTCAACTACAATAGACAATAGACAATAGGTGCAGGAGTAGGCCATTTGGCCCTTCGAGCCAGCACCGCCATTCAATGTGATCATGGCTGAACATCCCCTATCAGTACCCCGTTCCTGCCTTCTCCCCATATCCCCTGACTCCGCTATCTTTAAGAGCCCTATCTAGCTCTCTCTTAAAAGCATCCAGAGAACCGGCCTCCACCGCCCTCTGAGGCAGAGAATTCCACAGACTCACAACTCTCTGAGAGAAAAAGTGTTTCCTCGTCTCTGTTCTAAATGGCTTAACCCTTATTCTTAAACTGTTGCCCCTGGTTCTGGACTCCTCCAACATCGGGTACATGTTTCCTGCCTCTAGCACGTCCAAACTCTGAACAATCTTATATGTCTGAAGAAGGGTTTCGGCCCAAAACGTTGCCAATTTCCTTCGCTCCATAGATGCTGCCGCACCCGCTGAGTTTCTCCAGCACTTTTGTCTACCTACAATCTTATATGTTTCAATGAGATTCCCTCTCATCCTTTTAAACTCCAGAGTGCACAAGCCCAGCTGCTCCATTTTCTCAGCATATGACAGTCCCGCCATCCTGGGAATTAACCTTGTAAACCTAAGCTGCACTCCCTCAATAGCAAGAGTGTCCTTCCTCAAATTAGGGGGCCAAAACTGGAGTATTGTGTGCAATTTTGGTCCCCAAATTTGAGGACCGATGTCCTCAAATTAGGGGACCAAAACTGTACACAATGCTGCAGGCACGGTCTCACTAGGGTTCTGTAAAGGGCCTGTCCCACCAGCATGCAACTCCATGCGATGAGCGCGACCTAACGTGGTCGCTTGAGCCGTCCGGCGTCGCGGGGCCGGTCCCACTGTGATCGCCAGAGCCGTGCGGAATTGTGCGGAGTTCGTCCCGACATCGCGCGGGGCTCCGAAAAACTGACTATGTTAAAAAATTCCGCGCGGCAACGGCTTGTCGGCTCGCAGTCGCCTCGATGCATGACACACCGCCTCGACATCATGCCTCCGTGACCCTCTCTGTAGGTGCCTCCGTGGCCCTCTCAGTGTGTGGCTCCGTGGCCCTCTGTGTGTGTGCCTCTGTGCCCCTCTCTGTGTGCCCCTCTCTGTCCTGGCGAGCGTACCTTTAAGACTTCGCTCCAAGTTCGCCTCACTCGCCTCACAGTGGGACAGCCCCATAACTCAGCGGGACAGGCAGCATCTCTGGAGAGAAGGAATGGGTGATGTTAAGATTGTTAAGGGTTTGGACACGCTAGAGGCAGGAAACATGTTCCCGATGTTGGGGGAGCCCAGAACCAGGGGCCACAGTTTAAGAATAAGGAGTAAGCCATTTAGAACGGAGACGAGGAAACACTTTTTCTCGCAGAGAGTGGTGAGTCTGTGGAATTCTCTGCCTCAGAGGGTGGTGGAAGCAGGTTCTCTGGATGCTTTCAAGAGAGAGCTAGATAGGGCTCTTAAAGATAGTGGAGTCAGGGGATATGGGGAGAAGGCAGGAACGGGGTACTGATTGGGGATGATCAGCCATGATCACATTGAATGGCAGTGAAGGGCCAAATGGCCTCCTCCTGCACCTATTGTCTATTGTCTATTGGGCCAAGACCACTTCTTGGAAGGGTGAATGTGTGGAGCGTGGAGAGAGAGAGTGCGTGTGAGAGGGAATGATAGTGTCTCCTGGACAGGCAGACACATGCACACACTCAGTTTTAAAGTCAATGGAAGTCCATGCACAGATAATTCAGTGTGTACACAGCATGCATCACCTACCCTCAGACACAATTGCCAGAGTAGCTCAGCGGGCCAGGCAGCATCTCTGGAGAGAAGGATCATCCCCTTTGATGTCCCTGGAGAGAAACATGGAAACATTGAAAATAGGTGCAGGAGTAAAGGGCCCACCAGCATGCAACTCCATGCGATGAGCGCGACCTAACGTGGTCGCTTGAGCCATCCGGCGTCGCGGGGCCGGTCCCACTTCGATCGCCGGAGCCGTGCGGAATTGAGCGGAGTTCGTCCCGACATCGCGCGGGGCTCCGAAAAACTGACCATGTTCAAAAATTCCGCGCGGCAACGACTTGTCGGCTCGCAGTCGCCTCGACGCATTACACACCGTCTCGACGTCATGCCTCCGTGACCCTATCTGTGTGTGGCTCCGTGACCCTCTATGTGTGTGGCTCTGTGACCCTCTGTGTGTGTGCCTCTGTGCCCCTCTCTGTGTGCCCCTCTCTGTCCTGGCGAACTTACCTTTAAGACTTCGCTCCAAGTTCGCCTCACTTTGCGCCGCGTTGCGCACTCACCCGACCTCCGCGCGGCCCTTGCTGCCGGTTTGGTCACGCTTGCCGCATGCAGGTGCATGCTGATGGGAACGGCCCTGTACAGGGGAACACCCGACCTCCGCGCGGCCCCCGCTTCTAGTTTGATCGCGTTCATCGCATAGAGTTGCATGCTTGTAGGACAGGCCCTTTAGGCAGTTCGGCCCTTCGAGCCAGCACCGCCATTCAATAAGATCATCTAAAACTGAGTCAAGAGAAGGGTCTCGACCCGAAACGTCGCCCATTCCTCCTCTCCAGAGATGCTGCCTGGCCCGCTGAGTTACTCCAGCGTTTTGCTCCTGTCTTTGAAGGAAGGGGATTGCCGGAGTTGGGAGGCGTTGTGTGGACTCTGGGGTGGGTCAGACCATAAAATGGCCGGATTGTGTTTCGTTCTGCTTCACCCGGTGCCTGCGATAAATACAAATACTCAGCCAAGACATATGTTTACTCGTGTAAGCACTTTAGTGAGGCTTTCTAACCTATTTACATCTTTTGATGATGGACATCAGATAAGATTAGATTTTTAATAAAATGTTGTTATCATGCTATTACTTTCCATCCATTAAGCCACATATTCAATTTGCTATATAGAATTCACACAATGGCTCTGTTAATATACATTTAACATTGATACATAAACTGAGATATAATCTTAATTGGAAATTCAGGCGGAGCAGTAAATGCATTGAAACATGATGTCCTGGTTTTGTTATTTTTCTGTCTAATACTCGATTATATGAATTTACACTTGCAGTTGGGCGTAAAGCTCATCAAAGTCATTCAACTATTATTTTTTTATGCTTTATTAGTTTAATCTCCGCTTTCAAATGCGTGTGGAGAGAGGGATGTCTTTGCAAGAAATCGGCTGAAATTTGCAAGCTGCATCCAGTCACGAGCACTCTCCTCTGAGTTTGTGGGCTATGGTTTTAAGGTCCTTCTTAAGGGCCCGTCCCACCAGCATGCAGCTCCATGCGATGAGCGCGACCTAACGTGGTCGCTTGAGCCGTCCGGCGTCGCGGGGCCGGTCCCACTTCGATCGCCGGAGCCGTACGGAATTGTGCGGAGTTCGTCCCGACATCGCGCGGGGCTCCGAAAAACTGACTGTGTTCAAAAATTCCGCACGGCAACGGCTTGTCGGCTCGCAGTCGCCTCGACGCATTACACACCACCTCGACGTCGTGCCTCCGTGACCCTCTCTGTGTGTGGCTCCGTGGCCCTCTGTGTGTGTGGCTCCGTGGCCCTCTGTGTGTGTGCCTTTATGCCCCTCTCTGTGTGCCCCTCTCTGTCCTGGCGAACTTACCTTAGACTTTGCTCCAAGTTCGCCTCACTTTGCGCCGCGTTGCGCCACTCACCCGACCTCCGCGCGGCCCCTGCTGCCGGTTTGGTCGCGCTTGCCGCATGCAGGCGCATGCTGGTGGGAACGGACCTGTACAGGGGATCACCCGACCTCCGCGCGGCCCCCGCTTCTAGTTTGATCGCGCTCATCGCATAGAGTTGCATGCTTGTAGGACAGGCCCATTACACTCTTCTGTGATGTTGTTTTTCTTGCTCTCCTGTGGTCTGACTACTCCATGGTGAAGAGTCCACGATGTGGGCTGGCTTTAATGACTAGAAAGGATGTTTTTTTTTTTCATTGCCGGGCCTTTGTCTCGAACGCTGGAGGCTAAACCGACTCGTGATGTCAACGGCATGATGTTGGATTCAATTATCATCTCCCTCTGGGAAACCTGCCCAACTCGGAGGGTTTGTCCAGCCCGAGATTGCTCAAATGAATGCCCAAGTTATCCCATGGCTTTCAAAACCTTCCAGCTGGCAATCTCGCCAGATAAGATCAACTTTCGAGGCATTCCGAATATAGAGCTGCAGGAGCTGTGAGCGTCTCCTGTCTGACACCACCAGCCCCTGGAGGGGTTGCAGTAAGACTCTGACGCTCGCAGCAGATTGCATCTCCGCTATGTGATGACAGCCCGACAAATGCGCAGAGCAGATTGGGTAGCAGATGTACTAATCTTGCACTGTGGACCATAATCCAGCTCCTGTCCCACTTGCACCAGCCCACCGTTGCTAGTCCTGCCAAACTGCTTCCCAAACCAACAGCAACTTGTCTGCCAACAGCAAGTAGCCGACTGCACTTGCAGGAAGGAATTGAAGATGCTGGTTTAAACCGAAGATCGACACAAAAAGCTGGAGTAACTCAGCGGGACGGGCAGCATCTCTGGAGAGACAGAATGGGTGACAATGGCCTGTTTCCTTTATCATCGTTACTTTTTTGCGTATCTTTCATTCATTGTTCTTTATCTCTCCACATCACCGTCTATATCTCTCGGTTCCCTAACCAGTCTGAAGAAGGGACTCGACCCGAAACGTCACCCATTCCTTCTCTCTAGAGATGCTGCCTGTCCCGCTGAGTTACGTTTCGACTGTACTTAACTATATTGCGATGAGGTGAGGCATGCATGGTTGCCTGCGACCATGCATGGCTGTACTTAACAATATTGCGACTGTTAGTCAACCAACTGTACTTAACTATATTTACGATGAGGTGAACCAAGCATGGTCGCAGGCAACAATGCATGCAGAGAAAAGGGTTAAATCCTTCTTCAAGTAGCCCTTGCTTTTCCGCTCTCTCCATCCCTCCCCATTCCCAGTTCTCCGACCAGTCTGACTGTCACTGACTACATTTTTTCCCTGTTTGCTTCATTGTTACCTTCTCCCAGCTGACAATGATCCATTTTCCATGTTCCTTGATCTCCATCCCCTTTGTCCCATGTGCACATCTTACACTTCCTTATCCATGTACCTCCCTCTCCCCTGACATCAGCCTGAACAAGGGTCTCGACCTGAAACGTCACCCATTCCTTCTCTCCAGGGATGTTGCCCATTCCTTCTGTCCAGCTGAGTTACTTTGGGTGACGTTTCAGGAAACATAGAAAATAGGAGCAGGAGGAGGCCATTCAGCCCTTCGAGCCAGCACCGCCATTCATTGCGATCATGGCTGATCGTCCCCAATCAATAACCCGTGCCTGCCTTCTCCCCATATCCCTTGACTCCACTAGCCCCTAGAGCTCTATCTAACTCTCTCTTAAATCCACCCAATGACTTGGCCTCCACTGCCCTCTGTGGCAGGGAATTCCACAAATTCACAACCCTCTGGGTGAAATTTTTTTTTTCTCACCTCAGTCTTAAATGAATTCCACAAATTCTGATTGGGGACGACCAGCCATGATCATATCGAATGGCAGTGCTGGCTCGAAGGGCCGAATGGCCTCGTCCTGTGTGGTTCTAAACTATGACCAGTTTTGATCACACCGGGAACTTTGAGCTGCTGATTTGTTTTGCGTTGTCGGTTTTTGGGGGGCAGGGGGTTCCTCATTTGCCGAATTTTGTTTGCATTTACAAAGGCTTGGATTTTCCAAGGCAAATTCCTTGTATGTGAATACTTGGCCAATAAACTTACTTACTGACTTTAGTGTCAGTGCAGACACACAGAGATGAACAAAACTAAACAAAAGAACAAACTTCCGAGAACCAGCTCCACTGTCAGAGTAAAAGGATCTATTTTCGTTGGCTCACAGAGTTGGCTTGAGTTGCTGTTAATCCTCTGCAGGCCTCTGCTTCACTTGTGTGAGTCGTGGCCACGAGCAGCTTGGCCTGCTGCTGACAAAAACACATCATGCTGCTTTGAGGATGAGCGAGCGGGCTTGTGAGGATTTAGATGCCTGGTTTATCCCAATTTAAATCATCACTAACGCGTTGATCCCGAAACCGGAGTCGGAGGTTCGTCTCCTGGGCCCGATCCTGCGCATATCCTGAAGATCGACGCAAAATGCTGGAATTAAGAGTCCAGAACCAGGGGCCAGAGTCTGAGAATAAAGGGGAGGCCATTTAAGACTGAGGTGAGAAAAAACCTTTTTGTCCCAGAGAGTTGTGAATTTGTGGAATTCCCTGCCACAGAGGGCAGTGGAGGCCAAATCACTTCCAGTCTGAAGAAGGGTCTCGACCCGAAACGTCGCCTATCTCCTTCGCTCCTTAGATGCTGCTGCACCCGCTGAGTTTCTCCAGCTTTTTGTGTAACCGCCAAATCACTGGATGGATTTAAGGGAGAGTTAGATAGAGCTCTAGGGGCTAGTGGAATCAGGGGATATGGGGAGAAGGCAGGCACGGGTTATTGATTGGGGACGATCAGCCATGATCGCAATGAATGGTGCTGCTGGCTCGAAGGGCTGAATGGCCTCCTCCTGCACCTATTTTCTATGTTTCTATGTGACTCAGCGGGACAGGCAGGATCTCTGTGGAGAGAATTTGATGGTCCGAATGAGGCGGAATGGATTCAATGGGCCGAACGGCCTAATTCTCCTGAAAAACGTGTGAACGTGACACCCTTCAGGGTAATTCTCCTCATATTATCTCAGGTTACTTACTCACATTTCAGTGTCGATGCTAAATATTTTTCGCAAATACATGGAAACAGGCGGCCAATTGTACCAGCTCACTGTAGTAAAGAAAGGCACAAAACGCTGGAGTAACTCAGCGGGACAGGCAGCATCTCTGTGGAGAGAAGGAATGGGTGACGTCTCGGGTCGAGACCCTACTTCAGAGATGCTGCCTGTCCCACTGAGTCACTCCAGCATTTTGTGTCTATCTTCAGTGTAAAACCAGCATCTGCAGTTCCTTCCGACTCATTTAAGAATATGGAAACACACGTAGAAACATATAAAATCTAGAAACATATAACATTCTAAAATTCTTAATGGATTGGACAGGCTAGATGCAGCAAAAATGTTCCCGATGTTGGGGGAGTCCAGAACCAGGGGGGTCACACAGTTTAAGAATAAGGGGTGACAGAGATGAGGAAGCACTTTTTCACCCAGAGAGTTGTGAATCTGTGGAATTCTCTGCCACAGACGGCAGTGGAGGCCATTTCACTGGGTGTTTTCAAGAGAGAGTTAGATTTAGCTCTTAGGGTTAATGGAAACAAGGGATATGGGGAGAAAGCAGGAACGGGGAACTGATTCTTTCGTGTGGCGTGCACGGCCTAAAGATGTTGGACAACTTGTTCTATTTGATCTTTCGTTTGTGCACGTCGAGTTGATTGCATTAGTCGGAACAGGGCGGACCACGTGAAGGTTGCAATCTTCCACCCCAACGAGGTACTGACCATCAGCGAATGGCGGTGCTGGCTCGAAGGGCTGAATGGCCTACTCCTGCACCTATTTTCTATGTTTCTATGTTTCTATGTTTCTACACGTGGATTCAGAGATCTCTCTGCCGCTTCCTAAATTAAAGGTTTGTTTGTTCATTCCCATTCCATCAGTCTCCCACTCTCTTTCTCTCACTCTCCCTCTCTCCTCCCCTCCCGTCTCTTGTTTGTGTGCCTCGCCGAAGCTCTGAGACCGACTGGAGGCACTCGTGGGGAAAGGAAGATGATTGCTTGGAGTTTGTCTCTTGGCCAAAGCTTCAGGTTGCCTGCGCAGATGTTAGGCAGAGCAAGCTTGACCCAAAGCCAAGTCGTTCGGCAACGCCAGAGTCCCAGATCAGGCACAGTCAGCTTTACTGGCAGCTGTTCCATCAGACTTGGAAATTGAATGTTGCAGGAATTGCAAATGCAGGCCGCAGGGAGGGTGACCAATGCCCACAGGCTGCGGATGCAACAGATGCCTTGACCGTCCCAGACAAACAGCCCCACGCGAGCTGCAGAACGCAATTTCATCTCAGTTTAGCTTAGAGATACAGCGTCGAAACCGGCCCTTCGGCCCACCGAGTCCGCGCCGACCAGCGATCCCCGCACACTAACACTATCCCACACCCACACTGGGAGGGACCTCATTCTTCTTCTTCTGTCGTGTGTCGGGCACGGCCTAAAGTTGTTGGACAACTTGTTCTATTTCATCTTCCGTTTGTGCACGTCGAGTTAATTGCATTAGTCGAAACAGGGCGGACCACGTGAAGGTCGCAATCTTCCACCCCGGGGGACCTCAGTGAAACTTACCGAATAGTGAAAGGCTTGGATAGAGTGGATGTGGAGAGGATGTTTCCACTGGTGGGAGAGTCTAGGGCCAAAGGGTACAGACTCAGAAC
Organism: Raja brachyura; assembly: GCA_963514005.1. The sequence continues at coordinate 20,785,415 of OY740820.1, forward strand.
CTTAAGAAAGGAGATGAGGGGGAATTTCTTCAATCAGAGGTTAGTGAATCTGTGGAATTTACTGCCACAGGAGGCTGTGGAGGCCAAGTCAATGGATGTTTTTAAGACTGAGATTGACAGATTCTTGATCAGTGCGGGTGTCAGCAGTTATGGTGAGAAGGCAGGAGAATGGGGTTAGGAGGGAGAGATAGATCAGCCATGATTGGATGCCGGAGTGGACTTGAATGACTTAATTCTGCGCCTAGAATACATGAACTTATGAACTTATAACCATTTTCAATGGCAGCAGGATCAGTGACCAGAGGGCACAGATGTAAATTAATTGACTAATTAAGTGAGGAGATGCAATGAATTGTTATGAGTTTTATTCATCTTGCATCCAGTAAATGCAATGGGACATGCAATGGGGCATGCAATGGGGGCATGCAATGGGGGCATGCAATGGGACATGCAATGGGGGCATGCAATGGGACATGTAATGGGACATGCAATGAGACATGTAATGGGACATGCAATGGAACATGCAATGGGACATGCAATGGGACACGCAATGGGACATGTAATGGGACATGCAATGAGACATGCAATGGAACATGCAATGGGACATGTATTGGGACATGCAATGGGACATGCAATGGGACATGTATTGGGACATGCAATGGAACATGTAATGGGATATGTAATGGGACATGCAATGAGACATGCAATGGGACATGCAATGGGACATGCAATGGGACATGCAATGGGACATACAATGGGACATGCAATGGGACATGCAATGGGACATGCAATGGGACATGCAATGGATCATGTAATGGGATATGTAATGGGACATGTATTGGGACATGCAATGGGACATGCAATGGGACATGCAATGAGACATGCAAGGGACATGCAATTGGACATGTATTGGGACATGCAATGGGACATGCAATGGGACATGCAATGAGACATGCAAGGGACATGCAATTGGACATGTATTGGGACATGCAATGGTACATGCAATGGGACAAGCCTTTCTCCACATTCATTCTACCATCAATTTAACGCATTCTGTCACAATCCGTCGACACCACTGATGATGCCTCCTTGAACCATTGCGTTTGTGAATATTTCTGATCTTGAATGCGCTCCTTGGAAGCCGATTCCACGGTCGTCTCTCTAAGGAGATTTGGCTCCATCAAAGAACCAACCCAAGGTGTCCATTCACCCCATTATCCATATTCTGCTACAAATCTGTGGAATTCTCTGCCACAGAAGGCAGTGGAGGCCAATTCGCTGGACGTTTTCAAGAGAGAGTTAGGTTTAGTTCTTCGGGCGAACGGAATCAAGGGATATGGGGGAGAAGGCAGGAACCGGGTACTGATTGGGGATGATCAGCCACGATCATATTGAATGGCGGTGCTGGCTCGAAGGGCCGAATGGCCTCTACTCCTGCACCTATTGTCTATTGGTGGACAAAGGTGCTGGAGAAACTCAGCGGGTGCAGCAGCATCCGTGGAGCGAAGGAAATAGGCAACGTTTCGGGCCGAAACCCTTTGGGCAACGTTTCGGGCTGAAACCCTTCAAGGGTTAGGAAATAGGCAACGTTTTGGGCCGAAACCCTTTGGGTTTCGGCCCGAAACGTTGCCTATTTCCTTCGCTCCACAGATCCTGCTGCACCTGCTGAGTTTCTCCAGCACTTTTGTCTACCTTCGATTTTCCAGCATCTGCAGTTCCTTCTCAAACCTATTGTCTATTGTCTATTGAACAGTTACCTATGCTGTGTGATGGTCTGTAAAGGCAGCAGTACTAGTTCCCCCCGCCCATTATTCCCCTAGTCCTCCACTAAAAGTTTGCCACGACATATCCCTCCTGGGATCGCACCATCCCAAGCCGACATTCCGCCCATCGGGGAACCACCCTGCCTGAGATTTCACCTGCACCTGCGCGTGTGTGGGAGTGTGGGAGGAAACCGGAGCTCCCGGAGAAAACACGCGCAGGTCACGGGGAGAACGTGCAAACTCCGCACAATCAGCGTCCGTGGCCGGGATTGAACCGGGATCCCAGAAATTCTTCGTCCTCCTTCGTGTGGCGTGCACAGCCGAAAGTTGTAGGGCAACTTGTTCTATTTGATCTTCCGTTTGTGCACGTCGGGTCGATTGCATTAGTCGAAACAGGGCGGACCACGTGAAGGTTGCAATCTCCCACCCCATCCCAGAAATTGATCTGCCAAACAGTCGGAAAACACAAGATACATGAAGCATGATATTAAAGTGACGAATGGAAAGGATTGGGGGTGTGCAAAGGTTGGGGAGGGGGGAGTGGGAGGGGAGTCCGTCTCAGTCTACCCCACGACAGAAGGGGGAGGGGTTGTACAGTTTGACAGCCACATGGGAAGAAGGATCTCCTGTGGCGTTCTGTGCTGTATCTTGGTGGGACCAGTCTGTTGCTGAAGGTGCTCCTCAGGTTGACCAGTGCGTCATGGAGGGGGTGAGCTGTATTGTCCAGGATGCTCCACAGTTTGAGGAGCATCCTCCCCTCCAAGACCAACCTCCCATGGATCCAACTCCACACCCAGGACAGAGCCAACCTTACCGATGAGTTTGTTGATCCTATTGGCGTCCACGCCCTTCGCCCTGCTGCCCCGCCACACGGCAGCGAAGAACTGGCGCTGGCCACCACTGATTGGTAGAACATCTGCAGCATCTCACTGCAGATGTTGAAGGAGTGGAGCCTTCTCCAAAAGTACAGCCAGCTCTGTCCCTTCTTGTACAGGGCCTCAGCATTCTCAGCATTCATAGCAAAATGATTTGAGTACAAGAGAAGGGAGGTTCTACTGCAGTTGTACAGGGTCTTGGTGAGGCCACACCTGGAGTATTGCGTACAGTTTTGGTCTCCAAATCTGAGGGAAGACATTCTTGCCATAGAGGGAGTACAGAGAAGGTTCACCAGACTGATTCCTGGGATGGCAGGACTTCCATATGAAGAAAGACTGGATAGACTCGGCTTGTACTCATTAGAATTTAGAAGATTGAAGGGGGATCTTATAGAAACTTACAAAATTCTTAAGAGGTTGGACAGGCTAGATGCAGGAAGATTGTTCCCGATGTTGGGGAAGTCCAGAACAAGGGGTCACAGTTTAAGGATAAGGGGGAAGTCTTTTAGGACCGAGATGAGAAAAACATTTTTCACACAGAGAGTGGTGAATCTCTGGAATTCTCTGCCACAGAATTCTCTGCCAGTCTGAAGAAGGGTCTCGACCCGAAACGTCGCCTATCTCCTTCGGTCCTTAGATGCTGCTGCACCCGCTGAGTTTCTCCAGCTTTTTGTGTAACCCTCGATTCTCCAGCATCTGTAGTTCCTTCTTTAACACAGGTAGTTGAGGCCAGTTCATTGGCTATATTTAAAAGGGAGTTAGATGTGGCCCTTGTGGTTAAAGGGATCAGGGGGTATGGAGAGAAGGTACAGGATACTGAGTTGGATGATCAGCCATGATCACATTGAATGGCGGTGCAGGCTCGAAGGGCCGAATGGCCTACTCCTGCACTATTGTCTATGTTTCTATGTTTCTATGGAGCATTGTTCTTGCCTGATAACACCCTCAAACAGGGAAGGAGAGAAGAAATGAACTGGTGACTTGTTGGAATTCTATAGCAACTTATATATTAATTTATACACCCCATGTGGACATTTCAACTGACCTTTTTGCTGTAAAGAATGATAACTAATTACATCGAGGGCCTCCCTGACAAGTTGCAACCCACGCTAGATCTCCGAGACATGTTAATTGAAGTCCTTCACAATGTACATCTATGCCTTCGTGACGAAATTAATGCATGACACAAAACAACACGAGCCTTCAGCCAGAGGAACAGTGCCATCAAAATAATTAATCAGTTTATGTAGCTGTGTAGCAGCGAATGTTTTGATGGTTATAGAGTCATAGAGTGATACAGATGTGGAAACAGGCCCTTCGGCCCAACTTGACCACATCGACCAACATCTGCCATCAACAATAGTCCCACCCAAAGATCCTATAGCGGAGCAAGATAGACCTCTCCTGCTAAATGCAATGGGCTGACGTGTAGTACGCAATGGAGAGGAACGTGGGCCTTTGTTTCATCCATTTCCGTAACCCGACCCGACCCGACCCGACCCGACCCGACCCGCAGTGTAATCAACGTTGCGGGGGAACAGTTTGCGTTAATAAATTTTAATTCTGAAAATGAGGAGAAGATTTTTACCAAAGAACTTTTGTTTTTACGAGGTTGTTTCCGTAACCGGCTTCCGTCTCCGCACTAGTATCTTCGCTCTGCTATGACGGGATCTTTGGTGCTGAGACGGAAGCCAGTTACGGAAACGGGGCCGGAAATGACCCACGAATCTGCCCATGACCGTACGACGTCTTTTTCGTCGAGTGGACTATCTTGCTCGCTGTAGGATCTTTAAACTTGACCGCATCGACCAACATGTCCCATCAATAATAGTCTCACCTGCCTGCATCTCCCTCCAAACCCGTTCTATCCATGTACCTGGCCAATTGTTTCTTAAATGTTGCGATAGTCCCAGCCTCAACTACCTCCTCTGGCAGCTTGTTCCACACACCCACCACCCTTTGTGTGAAAAAGTTACCCCTCAGATTCCCATTAAATCTCCCCCCCCCCTCACCTTAAACCTCTGATTCTTGATTCCCCAACTCTGGGCAAGAGATTCTGTGCGTCTCCCCAATCTATTCCTCTCATGATTTTATACACCTCTATGTATATAACGACTGCCACATTCTCAAGGCCGACTGGTGATAGACGATAAATACTTACCTTTGGCAGTGATGCCCAGATGCCAAAAAATGAACAAATAATCTCTGAGGTCAATGGGGCCCCATAGTTAAACACTTTGCCTTCAGAATCCCATCTCCTAAGGTGAACCCCCTCTATGGACAAACACCTCTTCACCTGTATCTATCTACCTGTCACTTGCCAGGCTTTGTCCCTCCCTGTGCAGGAAGGAACTGCAGATGCGGGTTTACAAAGAAGACAGACACAAAATGCTGGAGTAACTCAGCGGGACAGGCAGCATCTCTGGAGAGAAGGAATGGGAGACCCTTCGTCAGACTGAGACACGTCTTTTCCAGCTTTCTTCCCATCTACACGACGCTGTCTGAAGAAGGGTCCCGATCCGAAACGACCTCGTGTTCCCGTGTTCACCAGCGATGCAGCTGGACCCGCTGAGTTAAGGGCCTATCCCACCAGCCTGCAACTCCATGCGATGAGTGCAATCTAACGTGGTCGTTTGAGCCGTCCGGCGTCGCGGGGCCGGTCCCTCTTCGATCACCGGAGCCGTGCGGAATTGTGCAGAGTTCGTCCCGACATCGCGCGGGGCTCCGAAAAACTGACTATGTTCAAAAATTCCGCGCGGCAACGGCTTGTCGGCTCGCAGTCGCCTCGACGCATTACACACCGTCTCGACGTCGTGCCTCCGTGACCCTCTCTGTAGGTGCCTCCGTGACCCTCTATGTGTGTGGCTCCGTGGCCCTCTGTGTGTATGTGCCTCTGTGCCCCTCTCTGTATGTCCCTCTCTGTCGTGGCGAACTTACCTTTAAGACTTTGCTCCAGGTTCGCCTCACTTTGCGCCACGTTGCGCCACTCACCCGACCTCCGCGCGGCCCTCGCTGCCGGTTTGGTCACGCTTGCCGCATGCAGGCGCATGCTGGTGGGAACGGCCCTGTACAGGGATCACCCGACCTCCGCGCGGCCCCCGCTTCTAGTTTGATTGCGCTCATCGCATGGAGTCGGATGCTGGTGGGACAGGCCCTTTACTCCAGAGCTTTGTGTTCGGTTCGAGGTTCCAGCGTGTGTCTCTAGAAGCACTCTTTATCCTTTAGCAGGAGAGCTGTTGCAAGTAGGACAGAGCGCCTGAAACAACTGACGGACGATACACACCCGTTACACCACCAAGTCAAGCCAATTTAATTTCTATAGCACATTTAAAAACAACTCTCGTTGACCAAAGTGCTTTACACCAGTGCAGGTACTAACGTGCGACATACAGTGGTACATAGATCTAACAATACATACATAGATACATACATACATACAGCGCTCCCTCAGAGGATGTCAAGAAAGACTTGTGAGTAGAAATAAGTTTTATGTCTAGATTTAAAAGAATTGATGGAGGGGGCAGTTCTGATGGGAAGAGGGACGCTGTTCCACAGTCGAGGAGCTGCAACCGCAAAGGCGCGGTCGGTCGCCCCTGAGCTTATGCCTAGACCGCAGGATGTTCAGTAACCCCAAGTCGGCCGATCTGAGGGGCCTGGAGGTGGTGCGGTGGGTGAGCAGATTTCTGATGTAGGTGGGGGCAAGTTTGTAGACATAAAGGAGGAGCTTGAAATTGATTCTGAACCGCACAGGGAGGCAGTGGAGAGAGGCCAGGATCGGGGTGATGTGGTCCCTTTTTCGGGTACCCGTCAGGAGTCTCGCTTCTGTGTTCATGTGCCCCCTCGTAGGCGGTTAAAATCCCGTCAGAGCTTCCTAACCAGCGTGGTCCCATTGGGAACATCACCAACTGAAGCTCGCCTACAGATGTGGAGGAATACAACAGCCACTGTCCCTATTTCCAGCAAGACGGGCACACCAGGAGCAGAGCGATGGCCACCTGGTGAACACTGCCTGAACTGGAGATGTTTCAACCGGCTGCGAACCGGGGTCGGGCGGGCAAGGGTGACAATGCACAAATGGGGCTACATCGAGGGTACAACAACCAATGTGCCTGTGGCACACAGACCCAGACAATGGGCAGTGTTTACTACAGAAAGTAGTAACCACTGCCCAGTCCATCATCGGCTCTGACCTCCCTTCCATCGAGGGGATCTATCGCAGTCGCTGCCTCAAAAAGGCTGGCAGCATCATCAAGGACCCGCACCATCCTGGCCACACACTCATCTCCCCGCTACCTTCAGGTAGAAGGTACAGGAGCCTGAAGACTGCAACGTCCAGGTTCAGGAATAGCTACTTCCCCACAGCCATCGGGCTATTAAACTCGGCTCGGACAAAACTCTGAACATTAATATCCTATTATCTGTTTATTTGCACTTTATCAGTTTATTTATTCATGTGTGTGTATATATTTATATAATGGTATATGGACACACTGATCTGTTCTGTAGTCAATGCCTACTATGTTCTGTTGTGCTGAAGCAAAGCAGGAATTTCATTGTCCTATCTGGGACACATGACAATAAACTGTCTTGCATCTCTTGAATCTTGAACCTACTGCAACGCCCATTGCTGGATAATCCATGTACTACTGCAGACTTTGCACTTAACGCTCTAACAGTGCAGTGGCGAGCCGCTATGTAGTATAAGGACATGGAAGAAGAAGGAGATCTTGTGCCTTGGAATATTCAGGCCAGATTTGACTCTCACAAGAGCAACTTGGACCTTCTGTCTGGTGGCATCCATGCCAAGGATAACTCTGATTAAAGCCTGAGGCAGGTACCACGGGAACATAGCAAAAGAGGTCAACTGCTTTCACCATCTCCAAGGGACACGCCTGTTATTCCAAACTCTTGACAACACTTAGCAAAGGTCTACTCCGGAATAATAATTCCGTCAAAACTCCGGGACCTTTTTTAGACATTGCGAAAATGAAGGATTAAACCAGCCCGTGCTTCATGCCAGTTTTGGGGAGCCTACGATGAATATGGATGAGCATCTGGATAATTCCAGCGTTTAATCCAAGTGTGACGAGTCCAAAACTTAATCTGTCCAAACTTCAATGCCAAAATTTAACGTCAGGTACTAAACAGACCAAGGTGCACGTCCGGCTCGATGTCTCTCCCTCCCAACTGCTTCCACTGTCGTGGAGTCTACTAATGTGCAGCCTTTATGGGGAACTAGACGAAGTGGGACCCGTTGTGTCCCAGCTTCACACGGGAGGGCTGGTCCCCCAACGCAATATTCCACCTCTCCACCAATTCCAATGTTGCTGGCCAGTGGGGGGGGGGCTTTCATGAACGCTAGCATGGGTGTTATGGGCCGAAGGGACTGGTTTCCAGGGAGCTAGTATGGACATTGTGGGCACACACACACACACACACACACACACACGCACACGCACACGCAAACACACAGACACTCACACACTAACAAACACATACACACACACTGACTCACACACCATATATATGACAGTAAACTTTCTTGAATACTCACACGACTGAGCGCAGCCTCTCCACTTTGGGGCTTCCGCAGTCAGCGGCACTTCTGCAATTAGTGCATGCTCTGCACTCTCTGGAAATTACGCAATCAGCGTGACCTGTCCATTAAGATGAAGCCACAAAATGAGCGGGACTTTTGAACCAAACACAGTCGGACCTAATAAAGCATTTATTCCTTCCAAACACAGTCGGACCTAATAAAGCATTGCAGTTTCAAGCACAGGCAGGGCAGCAGGCCAAACAACTCACGGCATTGTCATTAAGGGCTAACAAATCATTTATTGCAAGTACGTTGCAAGCGGTCAAGATGAGACTTTTAATTATATAGATGTGTAGGAAGGAACTGTAGATGCTGGTTTAAACCGAGGATAGACACAAAATGCTGGAGTAACTCAGCGGGACAGGCAGCATCTCTGGAGGGAAGGTATGGGTAACATTTCGGGGCGAGACCCTTCTTCAGACTGTTGTCAGGGGAGAGGGAGATATATATGACACATATGATGAGCGTTTGTCGGCACTGGGCCTGTACTCGCTGGAGTTTAGAAGGATGAGGAGGGGGAACCTCATTGAAACGTACAGAGTAGTGAAAGGCTCGGATAGAGTGGATGTGGAGAGGATGGTTCCACCAGTGGGAGAGTCTAGGACTAGAGATCATAACCTCAAAATTAAAAGACGTTCTTTTAGGAAAGAGATGAGGAGAAACATAAATGAAAAAACCCAAAGTTGAGGAGCAAAATTGGGGTTTTCATGTGTTGTAAATACAATATTGGCCCAGTAACTGATTAGGCCCGGCTTATACCCGAAACTGCTTCTAAAAAGCAGAAGAAATTAAACTCTACACACAGTCGGCGAGTGGGTTACAGGGTTTAGTTTTCTCATCTGCCACAGCATCTTTCAAATTCAAATCCACAAGGATTGGCCCTTGTCTTATCATCCATTCCATCTAAATAAACTGTCCTTGTGTTACCTCAGTTACAAATGCAATTGCTATCTGTTCCACTGTTCCTAACCTAAAACAATTGCATGTCAGTCAGTCTGTTAGAGTGGGCTTTAGGTCCCAACCTCGACTAATTATCACGGTGAGATGTCTCAGTGGGAATGCAGTGACAGTTCCATATGCTGTGTATATTTGATAACAGTCGGCACACTGGCCTTGTTTGTATAATTGCCTCTATAAAGGGCAGCGTTAAATTATGTAGAGATTGCAACAACAAATGTCAGTTTAAGCGCCGGTCTTTCAAGATTGAGGAAGATCCGTGCATTTATTGAGGAAGGACGTCTTCAGACAGTTTCCTTATTCCTTCCAAAGATAGACACAAGAAGCTGGAGTAACTCAGCGGGATGGGAGAGAGGGAATGGGTGACGTTTCGGGTCAAGACCTTGTGTTTTCGTCTAGTTTCAGGATCTCTTCTTCGTCTTCTGTGTGTCGTGCACGGCCTAAAGTTGTTGGACAACTTGTTCTATTTGATCTTCCGTTTGTGCACGTCGAGTTGATTGCATTATTCGAAACAGGGTGGACCACGTGAAGGTTGCAATCGTCCACCCTTACTTTCGGCTTACAGCGCAGAAACAGGCCCTTCGGCCCACCCAGTCCGCACCGACCAGCGATCCCCGCACACGAACACAATCCTACGCACAATAGGGACAATTTTGCATTCATACCAAGCCAATTAACCTGCAAACCTGTACGTTGTCGGGTCAAGCTTAAATAAAATGAACCGCCTCCAAGATGGTGCGCTTGATGTCATTAGAATACGCTGTGGCGCGCGGCGACGCACGGTGATGTAACCATGCGCCACCACACGATACACGTGAGACGTCAGGACGCCAGCGTGCGATGCCAATGCATCAGCGTACGTGCCCAATGCGTCAGCGTGTGTACGTGATCCGTCACGCAGGTGGCGCGCGAGGATTTCGTGCAGCACAAAATCCTGGAGCGCCGCGCGATACCGTGCGCAACTCCACACTCCTCCACGCCGCTCCATGCGCCCGTCCCGCGATACCCACACGCTACCCGTGCGTCACAACGTAGCGGCCACATTTTTGGAGGTCGCGTAAATGGCGCGTAAATGATGGCCAAGTGGGACAGGCCCTTTACGATGCAGTAGCGTTAGTGCGGCTGCCTTACAGCGCCAGAGACACGGGCTCACAAAGCTGTGCCCTCTGCTCGTTGCCATTTCCTCCCATGCGATACAGGCTCTGACTGCCTGCTCCACGCCTCATGACTTTATGTACTTCCATCACGTCTCCCATCAACCTCTGACGTTCCAGAGAAAACCGATCCCGCTGTAATACTTGACAACCGTCTCCACTGTCTATGATACCATCTAGTTTAGTGTCATCTGCAAATTTCTTACTAATTTGTATTCGAGAGAGTTGGGCTAACGGGAGTCAGGGGATATGGGGGGAAGGCAGGAACGGGGTACTGATTGTGGATGATCTGCCATGATCATATTGAATGGCGGTGCTGGCTCGAAGGGCCGAATGGCCTACTCCTGCACATATTGTCTATTGTCTATTGTCGATTGCTGGACTATTGGTCAAAATGCCTCATTGGCAGTAACATTTTTGATAATGTGCAATAAGACACCTAGACATAGGGGTAGATTTTAGCCATTCGGCCCATCGAGTTTTCTCTGCCATTTGATCATGGCTGATCTCAGTTTCCCTCTCAACCACACTCTCATACCTTCTCCCATGACTTTAGATGCACTTGCTAATTAAGAACCTATTAATCTCCGTTTTAAAAATACCCAATGACTTGGCCTCCACCGCTGTCTATGCCAATAAATTCCACATATTCACCACCTCTGGCTAAATGAATTCTTCCTCAACTCCATAGCACTATATGTGTTGTATCCAAGCTGTTATTTTAGTTTAATTTATAGATATAGTGCGGGAAAAAGGCCCTTCGGCCCACCCAGTCCGCACCGACCAGCGATCCCCGCACATTAACACTATCCTACACACACTAGGGACAGTTTTATAAATACACCAAGCCAATTAACCTACAAACCTGTACGTCTTTGTAGGAGGAAACCGAAGATCTCGGAGAAAACCCACGCAGATCTCGGGGAGAACGTGCAAACTCTGCACAGACAGCGCCACTGTGCCGCCAAATTCTATTTGAATTCTTCAATTTAGATTGATTAATTGTGTGTTTTGTGATGGTGGGTCTAAGATCCACTTTGCTAAAGTGGCTCTGTCCCTTATAGCCCTGTCCCACGGTACGAGGTCATTCCAAGAGCTCTCCCGAGTTTAAAAAAAATCAAACTCGTGTTAAGCACGGAGAATGAATGTAGCAGGTACGTCGGAGCTCGGGGACGTCTCTTAGCGGCTTGTAACGCTAACGGCAGGTACTCGGGAAGACTCGCTAACGGCAGGCAAGCACGGGAAGACTGGTGAAGATTTTACAACGTGTTGAAAAATGTCCACGAGAGCCCCGAGTACCGACGAGCGGCCGTTACCGTAAATCTCCGAGTTCGAATCAGGGCAAACTCGGGGAGAACTCTTGGAATGAACTCGTACAGTGGGACAGGGCCATTAATCTTCTGCCATCGCTTGTACGATTATCCAGGCCGCTCAGTTCAGTAATTCTTCAAGGGCAATAGTATCCTTGTTGTGACATGTCCACGCAAGTGTTCCAGATGGAGTCTGTAGCTACGCCCTCGACAGCACTAATGCAACCACGTTTCATGTCATGCTAAGTAGTCACTTAGTAACACATGAGGTCCTCTGATCCTCGATGCTGCATGGAGGAACCAAGGAAGGCGCACACTGTCGCTGAGATGAGACTCGGGATACGGAGACTCGTTCAATGCCACTGCCCCGCGCTCCACTCTCCAAGCCGTCTCTGCAATGCTGAAAAGATTCTCACTGAAGCTTCAAAGGTAGTCAAAAATGCTGGAGAAACTCAGCGGGTGAGGCAGCATCTATGGAGCGGAAGGAAATAGGCAATGTTTCAGGTCGAGACCTCTGAAGGGGCTCGACCCAAACGTCACCCATTCCTTCTCTCCAGGGACGGTGCCTGACTCGCTGAGTTATGGCCCTGTCATTCAAGCGTTCTCCCGAGATTCCCCTGATTCGAACTCAGAGAATTACGGTAATGGCCGCTCGTGGGTACGCGGGGCTCTCGTGGACATTTTTCAACACGTTGACGAATCTTCACGAGTCTTCATGAGCTTACCGCATATCCCGAGTACCTGCCGTCAGCGTTACGAGACGTCCCCGAGCTCTGACGTACCCGCTACGTACATTCTCCGTGCTTACCACGAGTTTGATTTTTTTTTTAAACTCGGGAGAGCTCTTGGATGAACTCGTACAGTGGGACAGCCCCATAACTCCAGCATTTTGTGTTTGTCTTCGGTGCGAGCCAGCATCTGCGGTTCCTTCCTACACAAGTCCTGAGCATTGCCCTGGGCTTTAGGGATTTGGGCTGGGGGTGGGATTTGGGAAGAAAGGTCACTCCTCTAGCCTCCAGGCTGGGCTTTGATCCACGGCATCAGAGATACAACGGAGATGAAAGGGAGGCCAAACAACGTGCAATATTCCTCAGGGAATGGTCTGATTTTTGTTTATTTAGTATAATGTTAGTACCTCCACCAATGTAAACCACTTTGGTCAACGAGAGTTGTTTTTTAAATGTGCTATAGAAATAAAAGTGACTTGACTTGACAATTATAGTTTTGATTGTAACCTACTCAGCTGTTTTACTCCAGCCAAGAGCCATCGTGTTCGCTCATCTTTGGGAATATGAATCAGAAATCAAAGTCCCATATCTCCATTTATTCTTGTTCCTGACGTTCAAATGTCAATGTTTCGATTCCAGACAGCAACACTTTCCTGTTGTCAACCTCTCCTTATGTTTCTAAAAACATAGAAACATAGGTGCAGGAGCAGGCCATTCGGCCCTTCAAGCCAGCACTATCATTCAAATGATCACGGCTGATCATCTGAAATCATTCATAGAAACATAGAAACATAGAAATTAGGTGCAGGAGTAGGCCATTCGGCCCTTCGAGCCTGCACCGCCATTCAATATGATCATGGCTGATCATCCAACTCAGTATCCCGTACCTGCCTTCTCTCCATACCCTCTGATCCCCTTAGCCACAAGGGCCACATCTAACTCCCTCTTAAATATAGCCAATGAACTGGCCTCAACTACCCTCTGTGGCAGAGAGTTCCAGAGACCCACCACTCTCTGTGTGAAAAAAGTTCTTCTCATCTCGGTCCTAAAGGATTTCCCCCTTATCCTTAAGCTGTGACCCCTTGTCCTGGACCTCCCCAACATCGGGAACAATCTTCCTGCATCTAGCCTGTCCAACGCCTTAAGAAATTTGTAAGTTTCTATAAGATCCCCTCTCAATCTCCTAAATTCTAGAGAGTATAAACCGAGTCTATGCAGTCTTTGTTCATAAGACAATCCTGATATCCCAGGAATCAGTCTGGTGAACCTTCTCTGCACTCCCTCTATGGCAATAATGTCCTTCCTCAGATTTGGAGACCAGAACTGTACGCAATACTCCAGGTGTGGCCTCACCAAGACCCTATACAACTGAAGTAGAACCTCCCTGCTCCTATACTCAAATCCTTTTGCTATGAAAGCTAACATACCCTGTTTTTTCCCCCCATATCCCTTGATTCCGAAGATCTGTATCTCACATACCTTCGTATTTTATTTCAGCAATCTGCGAACCTGGCTGGTTTTTGTTTGCGGGGATGTGCCTTTCGAATTAGTTTGCCCTTGAGTTAATGTGGCTTGTAGAGGCATAAATGGACTGTTTGAATCAACCAGGTCTCCAGCTGATGTGGCTATAATGACAGGGCAGATGGCTCCACATACAAAAATTGATTGGACGCACAGAGCTCTTTGTGTTTTACTCATAGAGATACAGCGTTGAAACAGGCCCTTCGGCCCACCGGGTACGCGCTGACCAGCGATCCCCGCATATTAAAGGGCCTGTCCCACTCGCCGGCTGACGTATCAGGTCACCGAAACGTTTGTGTGATGATGTAGGACGCGCGGTGTTTTTCCAAGTGTCGCCTGAAGTGTTTTTTTGTCGCCGCTGGATTTTGAAATGTTACAAAATCTTTTGACGCCGGCAGTCGGCGAAAAAATCGCCAAGTGGGAAAAAATCGCCAAGGGCACTGCCTACCCTGACTAAAATTATAATATAGTAATTACTAAATATAAATAATAAAGGCACGGGAGAATTATGCCTATGTAAGAGACCGATCTCTTAGGTAGGCATAATTCTCCGTGCCTTTCATCCGCAGCGCTTGTAACACGGGAAGGTCTGTGCAGCCCACGTGCCGTCAGGGCTGCCTGAAGCCGTCACTTTCAAGCGGGACTGAAGGCAGCAGAAATTCTGCCTTTGCTGCACTGCGCATGCGCATCAGTCTACTGCGCATGCGCAGCGCTGGTTTCTTGGCGGGGTTTTCAAATATGGATTGGCAATATTTTAAGTGTATGTTAGGAAACTGGGAGAGAAGAATGGAGTTTGTGTACCAATAATATGGTAAGTACATTTTGTGTTTATGTTTTTAAATACCGTACTTCCCGGGGTGTGGGGGTGGGGGGAGAGTTCCTTTCACAGCATTTGGGGAGTCTGGCCCGGGGTAAAGTTACGGGGAGGGCAGGAATGTTATGAATGAGGGGATTGGGATAATGCCGCTTGTGACGCTCCTTGCACGGAGTCGTGCAAAACCTCTCTCCTGCCGCTCGCTGGCTTCACTCATGTCCCGCAAATCCTTAAATTCCGACAGCGCGATTGAGGTTACTCGGCTGTGGGGATTTAAGGATTTGCAGGAAGCCGCTGACATGAGCGAGCGGCAGGTGAGAGGTGTTCAGATGGAGAGCACTGCCAGAGGTGAGCGGGCCGGCAGAAGGCGCTGAAGTGGCGGCCTGTTCTGCTGTCGGGTCCCGGCGGCCGCTCGCAGCTCCCCGAGCTGCTTCTATCCCCAGCTACAGTGCAGTGGCTTCGCGCCCGGCGAGCGGTAGCGGTGAGTGAGTGAGTTACTGGCATTATCCCCGACCCCCTCCTTCTCAACACTCCTGCCCTCCCCACAACTTCACGCCTGGTACAGACTCTCCACCCAATGTGAAAGGAACTCTCCCCCCAATTGGTCTCTTGAACAAGTGTTGTCATTCAATAAGATGACAACTGATTCACTTTTCCCGGTGTGCTCCCGTTTTTCCCACCAGCTCTCCACCTGCCATCACCCTTCACCCCCCCACGCCCCCCCCCCCCCTTCAGTAATTCAGAATAAAGGAGACTAGGAAGCCTTGGGAAAATTGAGTTGTCACTTTTTATTTTTATTTTTTATTTTTACGGAGAGAACAATCTGCGCATTTGCGTTTTTTTTATTTTTATCCGACTGAGTGCCTACCCCGAGTAATTACTCACGGCACGTGCCTGCCCTTAACACTATCCTACACACACTAGGGACAATTTTTACGTTTACCAAGCCAATTAGCCTACAAACCTGAGGCACACACAAAATGCTGGAGTAACTCAGCGGGACAGGCAGTCTGACAGTCTGAAGAAGGATCTCGACCCGAAATGTCACCCATTCCTTCTCTCCAGGGATGCTGCCTGTCCCGCTGAGTTACTCCAGCATTTTGTGTCTATCTTCGATTAAAACCAGCATCCCGCGTTCTTTCCTACACGACCTACAAACCTGTACTTCTTTGGAGTGTGGGAGGAAACCGAAGATCTCGGAGAAAACCCACGCAGGTCACGGGGAGAACGTGCAAACTCCGTACAGACAGCACCCGTAGTCGGGATGAAACCCCGGTCTCCGGCGCTGCAAGTGATGTAAGGCTGCTCCACCGTGACCACCCTTGGCTCTTGTTCAAGGAAAGAAATCCATCGAGCCAGGCCTTTGGATCAAGGATCCTCTCAAATCTTTGCTTTGGATCATCATGGGTTGCACAGCACGAAAACAGGCCCTTCGGCCCCACTTGCCCTTTGCCGACCAAAATTCCCCATCTACACCACTCCCACCTGCCCACGTTTGGCCCATGTCCCTCTAAACCTTTCCTATCCACGTACCTGTCCAAGTGTCTTTTTAACGTTGTTATTGTGCCTGCCGCAACTACCTCCTCTGGCAGGTCATTCCAATTCGCCACCACCCTTGGAGTGAAAAAGTTGCCACTCGGGTTCCGATTACATTTTTCCTCTCTGAGTTTAAGTCTATGCAGAGGGGGATTTGTTAGAGTTGACGTAAACCGGAGAATTCAATGTTCCTCTGAATAGAACACAAAGTGCTGGAGTAACTCAACAGGTCAGACAGTATCTGTAGAGAACATTGGTGGTTGACTTTTCAGGTTGGGATCTGGGCTTGAAGACGTGTTTATTAAAGCCTCACAGCGCCAGAGACCGAGATTTGATCCTGACTACGGGAGCTGCCTGAATGGAGTTTATCCGTTCTCCCTGTGACCTTGAGGGTTTTCTCCAGGTGCTCGGGTTTCCTCCCACCCTCCAAAGACGTGCAGGTTTGTAGGTCAATCAATTTCGTATTTGATTTCGTAGGATAGTGTAAAGGGCCTGTGCCACTGTACGAGGTAATTCAAGAGTTCTCCCGATTTTCCCCCTGATTCTAACTCGGAGAATGTCCTTAGCGGGTCCGTAGGAGTTCGTGGATGTCTTGTAGCGGCTCGTACGATTAAAAAGTAACAATTTTTTCCATCACGAGTATTGTTTTACTTGTGGACATTTTTCACAGTGTTGAAAAAACGTCACGAGTTTACTGGATTTCCCGAGGACTTACTGTTACTCATACGAGCCGCTACGGGACATCCACAAACTCCTACAGACCCGCTACGGGCAATCTCCGAGTTCGCATCAGGGGAAAACTGGGGAGAACTCTTGAACAGTGGGACAGGCCCTTTACACTATCCTACACACACTAGGGACAATTTACAATATTTACCGAAGCCAATTAACGTACAAACCTGTACGTCTTTGGAGGGTGGGAGGAAACCAGAGCACCTGGAGAAAACCCTCACGGTCACAGGGAGAACGTACAAACTCTTGAATTACCTCGTACAGTGGGACAGGCCCTTTAGTGTGCGGGGATCGCTGGTCGGTGCAGACTCGGTGGGCCTGTTTCCGCGCTGTATTTCTAAAGTCTAGAGTTTAAACGTGTCTTTTGACGGAAAACAATACACGGACATTTACAAGATACAAGATACACGATACATTTATTTGTCACGTGTGCCAATTGGCACAGTGAAATGAAATCACCATACAGTAAAAAATAAAGAACACACATAGAGTGGATAGAATTCGACATAAAACATCCCCACACATCAGGATCAAAGTTTCCCGCTGTGAGGGAAGGCACCAAAGTCAGTCTCTTCCTCTAATGTTCCCCAATGTTCACCCGTGGTTGGGGCCTCCCCCAGCCCTCTGCAGTCGCCGCTACAGGAGGCCCGATGTTCAGGCCCGTTCCCCGGGGTGATGGAAGTCCGACGTCGGGGCTGGGGGACGTCCTCAGCGGCCTGGATCCCGTGTCGGCCCCCTCCTACCGGAGTCCGCGGCTCCCAAAGTCCCCAGGGCGCGCCGGGTGGAGATGCAACGCTGGAGGCCCTCGACAAAGGGCCCCAGGACTCCAGGAAGTTGTTCAGCGCCGCCCGCGTTGGGAGCTCTCCAAACCAGAGCTCCACGATGTTGGAGCAGCGGCCCAACGCTCCGGAGCTCCAACGGCGACCCGGGTAGGCATCGCCCGCTCCACGGTGACTCCAGCACCGCTACCGCTGGTGCAGCTCTGATCCGGTTCCCGGTCCCCGGCAGGAAAGGCCGCTCGGATCCAGGTGTTAGGCCGCGAGGTGGGGGGGCGAGGACGCGACTCGGAGAAATAGTCGCGCCCCAGCCAGGAAGCGACTGGGAGTTAGTTTCCCCCTTACCCTGCCCCCCTCCCCCACGTATAAAAGTTAAAGATCCCCCCCAAACACAAACTTTAAACTGACTTTTTGAGAGTATCGGCACATCACACTGACACATACAGTCACAAAATAAAGACACTGGTGCTATTCTGGGAAGAGAAGTTAACTTCAATATGGTTTACAATGAGTTAAGAGAATGGTAACATCATGGTAATGTCTCCAGACTGATATTCCTGAAGCATGATCTAATGATCCAGAAACCAGTTCTAATCCCACTAAGACAGCTGAGATATTTAAATACTGTTACTTAAATAAACCTGGAATCAAACAGCAATAATGGGGAACATGAAACCACCCAACTGTTGCAAACACCAATCTGGTTCATCAGCGTAGTTTCTGCAAGGAAATTCTGCCACTTCCACCGGCCAACAAGTGGCGTTCTCTACCGAGCTCTATATCATTTTTTTTTCACTTTAGTCTTTATTGCTTTTATGCATGCGCAAATAAAACACAAATATAACAACGAAACATACAACAATGCAGTGAAACGTACAACAGTGCAGTAGGGGGTTCCGTTTACAATGAATGATGCAGTATACAGAACTATTTTCTGATTAAAACATTCTCCAATAACTTTCATAATTGTCAATAATATTATACAATGTTGATGTCTTTATTTCTGTACCTAATCCATTTTTCCCATTTTCCCTTTTTCTGTTAAACTCGTCTTCTTTCACTTAGAGAATGTGTCATTTTCTCCACAACAAATATTTCCTGTACTATGTCTAACCATTGTCTAAGCCTGGGTGTGTCCGCTCCAAGCCAGTTACTTGTAATGGCCTTTCTGCCAGCTGTGAGTAGGATTTTAACCAAGTACTGATCTTCAAGTCAAAGTCAAGTCAAACAAACTTTATTGTCATTTAGAAATACACCGGTATATGCAGTTCCAAACGGAATTCCGTTGCATTTGGCTCCCTGTGCAACACGATAATTAACAGAAGGATAAACTGGATAAATAGACAATGGTGGCAGCCCATTACATGGCATTCAGGAGTCTGATGGCTCGTGGGAAGAAGCTGTTGCAGAACCTTGATGTTCTGTTCCTTATGCTACGATATCTTTTGCCCGAGGGCAGCAGAGTGAACAGTCCGTGATGGAGATGTGTGGGGTCTTTTATAA
This sequence comes from Raja brachyura, assembly GCA_963514005.1. The sequence goes on from OY740820.1 coordinate 20,804,683, forward strand.
TACTGCTGGCCTTAGACACGCAACGTTTGGTCGCAATATCCCCAATTGAGGGGAGAGAGGTCCCGATGATTTTTTCCGCTGTCCTCACCACTCTCTGCACGGACTTCCAGTCGGAGGCTTTACAGTCCCCAAACCAGACAGAGATACAGCTGGTCAAAATACTCTCTATGGTGCCCCTGTAGAAAGTGGTGAGGATGGGATGGGGGAGGTGAGCTCTTCTCATCCGGCGCAGAAAGTGCAACCGCTGCTGCGCTCTCTTAACTGTTGATGAGATGTTATTTGACCAGGTCAGACTGTTAGTGATCTGCACCCCCAGGAACTTAGTGCTACTGACCACCTCCACATCGCTGTCATTGATGTGAAGTGGTGTGGGACTGTGCCGGTTTTTCCTGAAGTCGACGATGACCTCCTTTGTTTTTTCGACATTCAGGATCAGGTTGTTCGTATTGCACCAGTCCACCAGTTGTTTCACCTCCTCCCTGATGAGGTCCACCATCCTCCTTCAGCACCACTGTATTTATGTTACCCAGGTATAAAATGGAACACTTCTTGGAGTCTATATGAGGAAAGACTGGATAGACTCGGCTTGTACTCGCTGGAATTTAGAAGATTGAGGGGGGATCTTATAGAAACTTACAAAATTCTTAAGGGGTTGGACAGGCTAGATGCAGGAAGATTGTTCCCGATGTTGGGGGAGTCCAGAACAAGGGGGTCACAGTCTAAGGATAAGGGGGAATTCCTTTAGGACCGAGATGAGGAAAACATTCTTTACAAAGAGAGTGTGAGTCTCTGGAATTCTCTGCCACAGAAGGTCGTTGAGACCATCACATTGAATGGCTATATTCAAGAGGGAGTTGGATGTGGCTCTTGTGGCTAAAGGGATCAGGGGGTATGGAGAGAAGGCAGGTACGGGATACTGAGTTGGACGATCAGCCATGATCATATTGAATGGCGGTGCATGCTCGAAGGTTTCTATGTTTCTATATATCCTAATACCTCCTTTAATTCTGAATTCACTCTATCCCTTCTCACATCAGTCTGAAGGAGTGTCTCGACCCAAAACGTCACCTATTCCTCCGCTCCATAGATGCTGCCTCGCCCGCTGAGTTTCTCCAGCATTTTTGTCTACCTTCGATTTTTCCAGCATCTGCAGTTCTTTCTTAAACAATCCCTTTCCCAATGATAGGTAGAACTGAGAACAAATGTTGGATTTATTAAGGATGGATAAATATGTGAGGGCTCGACAACATTTGGTTCTAAATCATCACCGTTCCCCCTCGGGAAATAAATTTAAACGACAAAAAAAAAAAGATTGATTATTAAAACCAACTCAAGTAAGGAATAAAGCAGATCTTGCTCGAGCAACAATGCATATGAGATGCAGTAAACAGCTTTGCATGCCCTTTGGGGAAAGGGGACAGCTGATGTAAAAAGATGACAGAGATTAATAGGAGCGTTTGACTAGCATTAGCCCCTCATACATTTATGGAAATCTTGGGAAGTTGGCATTAGACGAAGCAAAGACTATTCAACAGGAACGTGGCATCTGTCCTGGTGCGTGCCACGGCACGCTGGCATCGCGGAGACGTTGCTACACTTGCAGAGCTGATGCATCCAACCAAATCTGATCTGTAGGCAATGCACGGGGCCAACTCGAGGCATTGGGCATTTACGAGATGGCCAACTGCGGAGGCGGAACAGTTTGGAGGACTACTTGCGTGTGGAAGTGTGGTTTGGGGGTGGAGCAAGGCGATCCGAGAGAGAGAGCGAGACGTAATCAGTTAAAAGCCCGTAGCCAGGACTTTCATTGGAAGGTCACGGATGGAGGAGTCACAAGTGCTATTTGGTTTGGTTGAGTAGACAGATACAGCGCTGAAACAGGCCCTTTGTGCCACCAAGTCCCTACCGGATCACTGATCCTTCGTACATTAATTCGATCTTGAAACATATAAGATAGTTAAGGGCTTGGACACGCTAGAGGCACGAAACATGTTCCCGATGTTGGGGGAGTCCAGAACCAGGGGCCATAGTTTGAGAATAAGGAGTAATCCGTTTAGAACGGAGACGAGGAAACACTTTTTCTCACAGAGAGTGGTGAGTCTGTGGAATTCTCTGCCTCAGAGGGCGGTGGAGGCCGGTTCTCTGGATACTTTCAAGAGAGAGCTAGATAGGGCTCTTAAAGATAGCGGAGTCAGGGGATATGGGGAGAAGGCAGGAACGGGTTACTGATTGGGGATGATCAGCCATGATCACATTGAATGGCGAAGCTGGCTCGAAGGGCCGAATGGCCTCCTCCTCCACATATTGTCTATTGTCTATTGATCGTACACACTAGGGGCAATTTCTCGAAGCCAATTAACCAACAAACCTGCACGTCTTTGGAATGCGGGAGAAAACCGGAGCACCCAGAGGAAACCCACGCAGGTCACGGGGAGAACGTGCAAACTCCGTACAGACAGCGCCCGTGGTCAGGATCAACTCTGGCGCTGTGAGGCAGCAACTCTACCGTGCTGCCCCCCTAATGGTGTGGCCTAAACATAAAAGCTTCCAATCAAGAACCTCAGTCGAGAATCCATATTGTGAGCTGATTACTAGTTTACAAGCAAACAAGAAAATCAATTGACTTGTAGTTAATTAGTAATTGCTTTGAATAAAATCTGTGTGTGTGTGTGTATTTATGGCCGTGCAGAATGCTGTGTCATTCTTTACAGCTCCCTTGTGGCATAACTACTTTTTTTATTAAGCACATTGTGCTCTTTGCTACTTTAATTCCTTGCTACAAAACATAAATAAATTAGAGCAAAGATATTCTGCTTTGGAAGTGTCTTTGTGGCGACATCTGTTTTGTGGTGCACATCTTTGTGGCGCACTTTATCTGTTTACTTACGTGTGTGTATATATATATATGGTCTCTGGTATATGGACACACTGATCTGATCTGTATTAATGCTTACAATATTCTGTTGGGCTGCAACAAGCAAGAATTTCATTGTCCTATCTGGGACACATGACAATAAATAGGAATGTTACAACATTTTGAGATTTAAAAAATCAAGCCTGCAATTTATCCCATCAGATAAAGCACAAAAAGAAGTTTAATTTGACACCTAATTCACTTTCATATCTTCAGTATTAAGAAAGTTAGGGCCATTTCCATACTCGGAAATTAGCATCTTGTTCCCCATTGCCTTTCAATTGACTTAACTCAAAAGCTGTGATCTAGGACAGTCAAACGCCCATAACTTTCTTAAAAATTAAGAGAACTCAATGAAATTTTCAGTTATTATAGATTGAAGCATTCTGAAACAAATATGAAACAATCTTGCTTGGATGACCTGAAATTAAAGCATATAATTAGTTAGTTATCTAATTGTAGCTAATTACAAAATTCAATGAGTAGATCTAAACATCTATCCATTTCTTAAGAAATGATAAACTTTTTTTAAATTGCCGAAGTGTCCAAATAACATTCACACAATAATCCACAATATAACATGATTTTTAAATCTAATTTTCATGAATTTATAGACCAAATGGAAGCAATTTAGTGTTTGATTCCTGTAAATTAATGGACATTTAAATCAACTAGCGAGTGGGTTTTAGTGGAATGCGGTGGATTGGAACGTTGCGGTTTGCGGTGAAGTCGGCAGGAAAAGTACAGCCGGTTCATACATTTTTTTTGTCCCCTTTTCGCAACATGAAAATGTGATTAAATGCTTCCTAAGAACCACGTTTTTATGTAAAAATAAACTGTGTCGCTTCTTTTATCGCCTATGTTAGGTCCGTTCCGCTGTCGGCGCTCACGGCTTTAGAAGATGATTTTTAAACTACTCTAGTTAATAAATAATCTAGCGTAGTTTAAAAATAGCTTCATGAATGAAATGTCGGAGCGATTTCTCTTTAGCGAAGAAATCGCCCGACATGGATCGATTTGGACTGTCTGGTGAAAAACTGCGTATGAGCATCACCAACCCCCCACTTGAGCGGCTCCTTGGGGTGATCTGCTGCTACTCGGTGTGCTGCTGGCATGGCAAATGAGTGGAAGAGATGGGGGGGAGAAAGGAGAGAGGCCGGGGGAGGGAAGAGGAGGGGGAGGGGAGAGAGGTGCAGTGGGGAGCGAGCATCAGCCAAAGGAGGAGGGAGGGTGACGATAGTCACAGCGCGAGCAAGACTGCGCAGACTTCAAAGTTTGTCAGATTTTTGAAGATTTTCATTAATAACTCGAGATTTTGTACTCCAGTGGAAAAGTCTCTACCGGAATATGTAAAAATGTTACCGTTAGCGCATCGTATTTTTGAGACGATGTGAATATACACAAACAAACACAGACACACACACATCCAAGATCAGAGTTTTATAGCTATAAGGATATGATTGAATCAAAATCAAGAACTATAAATTCACATTTAACAATTCAGTAGTACTGATTTTCATACAGTATTTCATACTGATATTGGAGAATACATGAGGTTGCATGCAAAATGCTGATTTTCAAAAATCCAGTTTCTGTGTGGTACGTTCTATTGCATTTATGTGAGATATCGATTTCCTCAACAACACGCTGATTTTCAACCATCAAAATACGGAAATGCTTGGTGAAACCTGGCAGCTCTGCAACCATTCACAATCACATTGCGTTTGAGAATTCAAAATGTGATGCCTGATCTTGTTTACGAGTCATCATGGAACTAAAATGTGTTATAATAGTATGACATTTAAAATAGGTCAGTTTGAAAGTGATCATAGGAATGTAAATGTTTAAGAAGGAACTGCAGATGCTGGAAAAGAAAAGATAGACAAAAATGCTGGAGAAACTCAGCAATTGAGGCAGCATCTATGGAGCGAAAGAAATAGGTGACGTTTCGGGTCGAGACCCTTCTTCAGACTTAGTAATTCTTAATAATGTAAATGCACCGTTTAGTTTGACCTCAATTTTCATGATGGACATTGAAGTCGAACTAAATGTTGCATTCACATCACTGTTCCATGTTGAAATTGATGTGATGTGAGGTTGTTAGCTCAGGAGGACCATTAAAGGTGCACTGCACACACTAACACAGTCGAACAGTAACAAGCAATCAAATCAACACACAAACATTTTCTAAAAAAAGGGTTTATTTACTGCAAAAAATTACAGTATTTTATTTGCAATTTTTAAATGCTCCTTTATAAAACTTTACATAACATTTTCCAACAGTACAAACTTGATTATTAAAACAGGGACAACTTCAATTCTTGATTTTAAAACGTGTATACAACATAGACCCCAATCATCCCATTCCACCCACTCATTATTCTTGACTCAACCAAAATTATTTCTGAAATATTGGTCATATATTTGGTGCAAAAATGCTCCAAAATAAGGCTCAGAATGCACCAGATAGCATCTGAAACACCAAAACTTCCAGGGCCCTTAAGCAGGCCCTGGACCCCGGCAGCAAGGGACTTCGTGCTTTGCGTTTGTGATATGCGCTGCATGCACTTATTTCACATAATACTTTTGTAATCCCTTTTTGAAAAGCTGTGTACGGGCCTGACTAACGTTGCATTACGCGCTACTGTTTAAGTTGGGGATACATCTCCAAGTTTCTCCTGGAGGAAGGGCCTGAAGAAGGACACCTTTTATCACCTTGGGTCTCTCTAAGGGCCTCGATGCAAGTTCACCCAAGAGCTCTCCTGAGTTTAAAAAAAATAAATCAAACTCGTGGTACCTCATCACGAGTATTTTTTTACGCTTCGAAATATTTCACAATGTTGAAAAAACTTCACGAATTGCCGCGTTCCTCGAGTACCTGCCGTTAGCGTTACGAGCCGCTACGAGACATCCACGAGCTCCGACGTACCTGCTACGTACATTCTACGTTCATACCACGAGTTTGATTTTTTTTTTAAACTGAGGAGAGTTTTTGGGTGAACTCGCATTGTGGGACAGGGTGATTTAGTCAACAACAACTGTCAGCAACAAAGCAGAATCCACCTTTGATAGTTTTTAACTGTAATCATGGCTCAGGGAGATGATTGGGACTGGACAAGAGAATGGAGTTGAGAAGATTGCACCTCCCGTGATTTTATAGCAAGGCTTAACAGGCTGAATGGCCGCCTATTTGATCCCACTTTTTTTTACTTTAGTTCAGAGATACAGCATGGAAAGAGGCCGTTCGGCCCACCTAGTCCACACCCGACCAGCGATTCCCACACACCACCAATATCCTACACACACTAAGGACAAATTACTAATTTACCAAGCCAATTAACCTACCAACCCGTGCGTCTTTGGAGTGTGGAAGGAAACCGGAGCACCCGGAGAAAATGCACGCAGGTCACGGGAAGAACGTACAAACTCCATACGGACAGCACCCGCGATCAGGATCGAACCTATATGTGGCAACTCTTTGCATACCTTGTTTATGGCTACGGGTGCTGTCTGTACGGAGTTTGTACGTTCTCCCCGTGACTGCGTGGGTTTTCTCCGAGATCTTCGGTTTCCTCCCACACTCCAAAGACGTGCGGGTTTGTAGGTTAATTGACTGGTATAAGTGTAAATGTTCCCCCGTGTGTGTAGGGTAGTGTTAATGTGCGGGGATCGCTGGTCAGGGCAGACTCGGTGGGCCGAAAGGCCTGCTTCCACGCTGTATCTCTACACTAGACTGAATTTTGCTGTGACATATTACATGAGACAATAAAGTATCAATCATAGAAACGTAGAAACATAGACAATAGGTGCAGGAGTAGGTCATTCGGCCCTTCGGGCCTGCACCGCCATTCAATGTGATCATGGCTGATCATCCAACTCAGTATCCCGTACCTGCCTTCTCTCCATACCCCCTGATCCCTTTAGCCACAAGAGCCACATCCAACTCCCTCTTAAATATAGCCAATGAACTGGCCTCAACTACCTTCTGTGGCAGAGAATTCCAGAGACCCACCACTCTCCGTGTAAAGAATGTTTTCCTCATCTCGGTTCTAAAGGAATTCCCCCTTATCCTTAGACTGTGTCCCCTTGTTCTGGACTCCCACAACATCGGGAATAATCTTCCAGCATCTAGCTTGTCCAACCCCTTAAGAATTTTGTAAGTTTCTATAAGATTCCCCCAAAATCTTCTAAATTCCAGCAATAATGAAGTGTCAATCAATCAATACCTTTGCCTCAAAGATAGACACCAAATGTTGGAGTAACTCAGCGGATCAGGCTGCATCTCTGGAGAGAAGGAATGGGTGACGTTTCGGGTCGAGACCCTTCTTCAGACACCACAGATGCTCAGGCAGCTGGGGCTGAGTGGGAACATTAAAGGCCAGTGCTAAGTGCAAATTTGAACTTAGCTGAAATTCAGATAAATGCAGCTCCTGCTGATGAAAGAACTAAAATCCTCAGTAAAATACAAGGGTATAATTACGCTCTGTCCGATTGACTCTGAAACCTCTTTTGCATTGAGAGGATGTAATTGAGTTTCTGTAAGGTAATTTGCATGCCATTTTCCCAGCAAAGTCTTTTAACTTGTTCCCTTTCCAATATTTCCAATAGTTTCTGCCAATTGTCATCGACTGATTCATCAGTTTCTTTCACAAGGTCATAAGTGACCCGAAACGTCACCTATCTATGTTCCCCATGGATGCTGCCTGACCCGCTGCCTGTGTAATTGTGTATTTGCAAACCAGCATCTGCAGTTAATTGTTTTTACAGGGTAACAGTCGAGAGTCCAGAGTGTGTTATTGTCATTGGTCCCAGATAGAACAATGACATTCTTACTTGCAGCAGCGCAACGGAATATGTGAATGTAGAACACTGTGAACAGTATAATAAACAACACACACACACACACACGCACACACGCGCACACACACGCACACACGCGCACACACACGCACACACGCGCACACACGCACGCGCACGCACAAGCACGCACACACACACGCAGACACGCGCGCACACACGCACACACGCGCACACACACGCACACACGCACACACACGCACACACGCACACACACGCACGCACACACGCGCACACGCACGCACACACGCGCACACACGCGCACACACACGCACGCACGCGCAAGCACGCACAAGCACGCACAAGCACGCACACACACACACGCACACACGCGCACGCACGCACAAGCACGCACAAGCACGCACACACACGCGCACACACGCACACACGCGCACATACACGCACACACGAGCATGCACGCACACGCACGCGCACACACGCGCACGCACAAGCACGCACAAGCACGCACACATACACGCAGACACGCGCGCACACGCGCGCACACACGCACGCGCACACGCACACACACACACACGCACACACGCACGCACACACTCACACACACACTCACGCACGCACACACGCGCGCACACACACACACGCATACACACGCACATGCACTCTCTCACACATGCACTCACACACACACTCTCACACACACACACACACACACACACACACACACACACACACACACACACACACACACACACTCTCTCTCTCACACACACACACTCTCACACACACACAGATATATGTGTTTCCTTCGCTCCATAGATGCTGCCGCACCCGCTGAGTTTCTCCAGCATTTTTGTCTACCTCCGGGTGTTGAGCATCAATGTCTCTGTTGGCGTCAATGTCTGCCAGGCCCTGACGGAGCTCCATTTGGTGGGTGGTAGAGTGGGCACCCAGAGATGACATTGTTGGCTGTCGGTTGTTCTGCTCCGCATTCACAGGCTGGGCTCTGGCGGAGGGAGGGAGCCCCCATCTCCACACGCTGGCGTTGAACGCCCAACTCCAGTACCAAGTCTATAGAACTTCACCCATGCTCCTCTGGGGAGGTCAGACCCTGGACAGCTTTTATCTGGTGAAGAGATGCAGCTGTGTGATGCAGATGAGGTTGCCTTATAGATGTCAATGCCTTTTGTTCAAAATTTCACAGGCCTCAATTTCTAGGCCTGAGAAATTTGCAAACGGCCGGGCTAATTCCAATGCCGTTTATGTCATTGGATCTGGATAAATTTTAATGAAAGACATATAAAAATGTCAAAATTAATTTGCTTTCATGGAAAAGCAGAATGTTAGCTTTAATCTCTATCAACACAGCTGTCAAAAGGAATTGGTATCAGAATGGCATCTGTCAGGGCACATCAGATTTCTAATCCTAAACTAATCACACCTCTTCGCAGAGCTGCCTCCAGGGCCCATTAAATTTACATTTTTAATTCTTTCCTGGATTTTGAAATGTCATAATTTATTATTCACAATTTGGGTTTCAATACATTGCTATTATTATATCTAATTGGGGGACAGGCCCAGTGGTGAGCAGGGCAGAGGTGTCTGTGCAGAAAAAGGCAGGTTTGGTCGGTGTTTCAATGTTGCTCGGCTCCCTGTTCATCAGATGCAGAAACGCACAACATATTCTTGGGTGTAACACGGGAACACAAGGAGGACAGGTCACTACTGATCTGGGACTCAGCTCGTAACCATTCCCGATTCAAGACAGTTTATTGTCGTGTGTCCCAGATAGGACAATGAAATTCTTGCTTTGCTTCAGCACAACAGAACATAGTAGGCATTGACTACAAAACAGATCCGTGTGTCCATATACCATTATATAAATACATACACACACACATAAATAATCAGATAAAGTGCAATGGGCTATTAATGTTCAGAGTTTTGTTTGAGTTGAGTTTAATAGCCTGATGGCTGTGGGGAAGTAGCTATTCCTGAACCTGGTCGTTGCAGTCTTCAGGCTCCTGTACCTTCTACCTGAAGGTAGCAGGGAGATGAGTGTGTGGCCAGGGTGGTGTGGGTCCTTGATGATGCTGCCAGCCTTTTTGAGGCAGCGACTGCGATAGATCCCCTCGATGGTAGGGAGGTCAATGGTAGGGAGGTCAGAGCCGATGATGGACTGGGCAGCGTTTACTACTTTTTGTCGTCTTTTCTGCTCCTGGGCGCTCAAGTTGCCGAACCAAGCCACGATGCAACCGGTCAGCATGACCGTGAGGGGTTAAATGCGATTGAGCAAGTTGAAGAAGGTTCTCAACCCGAAACGTCACCCATTCCTTCTCTCCAGAGATGCTGCCTGTCCCGCTGAGTTACTCCAGCTTTCTGTGTCTATCTCTGGTTTAAACCAGCATCTGCAGTTCCTTCCTACACATGATAGGGGAATAACGTTTAGTGCAAGGTAAAGCCAGCAAAGTCCGATCAAGGACTGTCTGAGAGTCTCCAATGAGATAGATAGTCGTTCAGCATTGCTCTCCGGTTGTGGTAGGATGATTCAGTTGGGTATGTTGAGCAAATCCCGGCTGAAATCAAGATTCCAGCATCTGCAGTTCCTTGTGTCTCGAAGAAATATTCATACTGGTTTACCGAGTGTGTGCAGTCAGGAGCGAAAGAAAACCTATTGCGAATGCCAAGCATCTCTGTGAAAGCAATGGCAACAACACAGGGCCTGATGAGTGATTCCAGAAATCTGCCTTAGTTCACTGATGCTCAAATGATTTGTGAGTGTTAATGCTTGATGTAGCTTGGCTTCCAAGTCTCGCCTCAATGGATGCGGATGTCAGGAGAGGTGAAGGCAGACAACAAAATGTTGGAGTAACTCAGCGGGACAGGCAGCATCTCTGGAGAGAAAGAATGGGTGACGTTTCGGGTCGAGACCCTCCTTCAGGCTGAAGTAGGGATACGGGAAAGGAGAGATATTGACGGTGATGTGGAGAGACAAAGAACAAAAAGATATGCAAAAAAGTAACGATGATAAAGGAAACAGGCCGTTGTCAGCTGTTTGTTGGGTGAAAATGAGAAGCTGGTGCAACTTTTGTGGGGGAGGGATAGAGAGAGAGGGAATGCCGGGGCTATCTGAACCAACGATCCTACAGCGAGCAAGATAGTCCACTCGACGAAAAAGACGTAGTACGGTCATGGGCAGATTCATGGGATAATTTTTGGTCCCATTTCCGTCTCCGCACCAAAGATCCCGTCACAGCGGAGCGAAGATACTAGCGCGGAGACGGAAGCCGGTTACCGAAACATCCTCGTAAAAATAAAAGTTCTTTGGTAAAAATCTTCTCCTCATTTTCAGAATTATAATTTATTAACACAAACTGTTCCCCCGCAACGTTGATTACACTGCGGGACGGGTCGGGTCGGGTCGGGTCGGGTCGGGTTATTGAAATGGATGAAAAAAAGTCCCACGTTCTGTTCCGTTGCGTACTACACGTCAGCCCATTGCATTTAGCAGGAGTGGTCTATCTTGCTCCGCTATAGGATCCTTGATCTGAAGTGATCGAAATCAAATCATACCACTGGGCTGTAAGCTGCCCAAGTGAAATATCTATCTCTTCCTCCTAACCTCATTCTCCTGCCTTCTCCCCGTCACCCCTGACATGACGATGATGGTGTTTGCCTCAAATGCTGGTGGTGTTGCTGTCTCATGTGTGGGCTGTGACTGTGTGGGTCTCCTCCGGGTGCTCCGGTTTCCACCCATAGACGTGGGGATTTGTAGGTTGACTGGCCCTCTGTGCAAAAATATCACCCCTCTCGTGTTGGCCGTGGAAGAGAAAGTGGAACAACTTTCCTGACTTTGTGTGCTCTTTGTGTGGAGTTTGCAAGTTCTCCCTGTGACCTCGTGGGTTTCCACCCAGTTGCTCCGGCTTCCTCCCACATCCCAAAGGCGTGCAGGCTTGTAGGTTAATGTGTTTCCATTGAAAAAATATATTTTTTCATAGAGATGTCTAAGAGAGTCATCAGTCTGAATAACATATTTTCATAGATATGTCTAATGCCCCTGTCCCACTTAGGAAACCTGAACGGAAACCTCTTTAGACTTTGCGCCCCACCCAAGGCTTCCGTGCGGTTCCCGGAGGTTTTTGTCCTCCGGCAACCACCTTCAACTAGCATCGCAACCGGCTTCGACTAAAGAATTACCGATTTTTAAAACGGAAACCACTGTCGACTTTTAGGAAGACTGACGAAAACCTCCGGGAACCTTGGGTGGAGCGCAAAGTCTCCAGAGGTTTCCGTTCAGGTTTCCGTTCAGTGGGACAGGGGCGTAACGGAGACATCAGCTTGAAGCATCTCTGGAGAGAAAGAATGGGCTGGAGAAACTCAGCGGGTGAGGCAGCATCTATGGAGCGAAGGAAATAGGCAACGTTTCGGGCCGAAACATTACCTATTTCCTTCAGGGTTTCGACCCGAAACGTTACCTATTTCCTTCAGGGTTTCGACCCGAAACGCAGCCCATTCCTTCTCTCCAGAGATGCTGCCTCACTCGCTGAGTTACTCCAGCATTTTGTCTACCTTCGATTTTGACCAGCATCTGCAGTTCTTTCTAACATCATATAACCATATAACAATTACAGCACGGAAACAGGCCTTCTCGGCCCTTCCAGTCCGTGCCGACCATTCATTTTCCCCTAGTCCCATCTACCTGCACTCAAACCATACCCCTCCATTCCCTTCCCGTCCATATACCTATCCACTTTACTTTTAAATGTTAAAATCGATCCTGCCTCCACCACTTCTGCTGGAAGATCATTCCACACAGCCACCACTCTCTGAGTAAAGAAGTCCCCCCTCATTTTACCCCTAAACTTCTGTCCCTTAATTCTCATGTCATGCCCTCTTGTTTGAATCTTCCCTACCCTCAATGGGAAAAGCTTATCCACGTCAACTCTGTCTATCCCTTTCATCATTTTAAAGACCTCAATCAAGTCCCCCCTTAACCTTCTGCGCTCCAAAGAATAAAGACCTAACTTCTTACGTTCGACATGGTGTGAGTGGGTGATCGATGATGGACGTGGACTTGATGGGCCAAAGGGCTTTCACTGTATCTTTCAATTAATCATTGAATGCAATCAATCAGTTCCAGGCATCAATATATAACTGTCGATGTCTTGATTGGAGATAAGGGTGGCACAGAGGCGGAACAGTAGTGTTGCTGCCTCACAGTGCCAGAGACCCACACAGACTAAATAATCGCAGACTGTGCAGACCGGGAGGAATCTGTAGCCGTGAGATAAGTAGATGTTTGTCTTTGATTACAACTGTAACACTGGAAGCTCGGAGCAGGTGGCAAGGCCATTTTCTAATCATGGCTCCCGCACCAAGATCAGATAAACACAGAACAAAGGCCCGTGGTTACAATGGAACCCACAGTTGCTTTTTGATAAGAAAATAATGTCTTTCCCAGCTGGCATTGTGAAGTTAACATTCTGTAATAGGTGTGTGTATGGGGAATGAGAAGAGGTCTGAGGAACAGTGCCTGCAGGTGTTCGTTATATTCCGAGCCGCTTTGGGCCTTTAGTTTAAGGATAAGGTGGAGGTTTTAAGGATAAGGGGGACGTCTTTTAGGACCGAGATAAGAAAAACATTTTTTCACACACAGAGAGTGGTGAGTCTGTGGAACTCTCTGCCACAGAGGGTAGTTGAGGCCAGTTTGTTGGCTATATTTAAGAGGGAGTTAGATGTGGCCCTTGTGGCTAAAGGGATCAGGGGGTATGGAGAGAAGGCAGGTACGGGATACTGAGTTGGATGATCAGCCATGATCATATTGAATGGCGGTGCAGGCTCGAAGGGCCGAATGGCCTCTACTCCTGCACCTATTGTCTATGTTTCTATGTTTCTATGTTCAGTTCAGTTTAGAGATACAGTGTGGATACAGGCCCTTTGGCCCACCGAGTCAATAGACAATACACAATAGAAAATAGGTGCAGGAGGAGGCCATTCGGCCCTTTGAGCCAGCACAGCCATTCATTGTGATCATGGCTGATCGTCCCCAATCAATAACCCGTGCCTGCCTTCTCCCCATATCCCTCGACTCCACTAGCCCCTAGAGCTCTATCTAACTCTCTCTTAAATCCATCCAGTGACTTGGCCTCCACTGCCCTCTGTGGCAGGGAATTCCACAAATTCACAACTCTCTGGGTGAAAAAGTTTTTTCTCACCTCAGTCTGAAATGGCCTCCCCTTTATTCTAAGACTGTGGCCCCGAGTTCTGGACTCACCCAACATTGGGAACATTTTTCCTGCATCTAGCTTGTCCAGTCGTTTTATAATTTTACTTCGGAGTCACGTGAGAGACTACGTGAAGAACCCCGTACAGCCGTTCGTGCGTCATTGTGTCAGACGCTTTCGTGCAGACGACTGTGGAGCAGCGCAGCTCCTCCAATGGTAAGTCTTAAAAAGGTTTCAGGGAAGTGCTATTTGTTACCTGTTCTAGGTTTCTTGCAGGAACCTCCGAGGTTCTTGGGGGATGGTCGCGAGGCCGATAAGTGAACCAGCCTAGGGCTTTGTGGAAAACCCTGGCCCGACCGCGGAAGCGGAGAGCTGGTGAATGTCGGGTTCGTGATCGGAGTCACTGATAACGCGGTCAGTGACTCCACATGTTGGGTTCCCGGGGAGGGGATACCCGAGAATAGTGCGGTTCTAGACCGCAGTAGTCCCTAGGGGATGGGGCTTAACTGACCTGAACGGTCAGCCTGGGTACCCGGTGGAGGGGAAACTCAAGTGTATGCGGTTCCCAGACCGCAGTAGTCCCCAAGAAATGGGGTTTCATTCCCATAAATGAGTAGCCCGGGTGCCAGGTACTGCAGGTATGTATATATATATATATATATATATATATATATATATATATATATATATATATATATGTATGTATATTTATATTGATTCCCGAGGAGGGGAAATTCACTTATGGAGTTCCCTAACCACAATAATCCCCAGGATATGGGGACAGCTGACAAAATAGTCCGTGTAATTAAGAAAGATTTGGTAGGTTCACCTCTGGGAATGAATTTAGAGAAACTCCTTTAGGCAGGAGTTGGATCAGCAGTAAAGTTTATGGCAGGCAAGGCTATTGCAGAGGCTGTGCCAGCAGCACCTTTGGGAAGGGCTGCTCATGGGGATGCCAAACTATGGCAGGCTAGCCTATTGGAGAAGCTGTGCCAGCAGCACCTCTGCTCTGGGCTGCTTCATGAGAACGCCAAATCTATGGCAAATACTGGCCTATGGGAAAGGCCGAGCCAGCAGCACCTTTGTTCAGGGCTGCTTCATGGGCGCCAGTAGTACCTTCGTCAGGGCTGCTTTATGGGAATAGCTGTTTAGTAGGGTATTCCCATTTACAGTGATCATGGGGGATGAGGAGGAATTGTTAGGATAAGGCAATATACCAGAATCTGTTAAGTCTTAAACTATATTTGAGAAATTGGACTCCTCTATCCAGTTAGATTAAGTCTCTCAAATAGACTTGTAGGATGTGGGGATTCACTTTTAGGTATTCAATTGGCTGTGACGCCGGCCTGGGTAACAGATGGCAGTCAATAAACTCTGATAACTGGTTTACTAGTCGTTAGATTAATTGTTAATAGTATAGATGTGATTCAGCTGTGCAAGTAAGACAACTTATCTTATTAAGTGCCATCTAGGTCATTGTTAACACACCTTGTTTCACCAGCTGAAATTAATAAAGCCACAATGATGGACAAACAGTATTCATTACTGCTCCAGTTGTTGTTAAGTAAATTTTTAATTATATTGCAAAATGGTGCTAATGGCCCTAAATGGGAAATTGTGTCAGCAATGCTTTTTTAGCAGGCCTGCTTAAGGTCTCCCTCATGTAGGAGGAGAGCATGTGGGATCGGTATGGTCTAATGCTGAGGGTATAGCCATAGAGCATGCCCAAGGGATACAGGGCATGTGCCAGAGGTCTATGCCTGGCAAGAAAGTTACCATCCCAAACACATATGCAGTGGACACCGCTCTCAGGGGGACATTACAGTTGGCTGCCGAATCTTCTATTCAGGTAAGACCTTTCCATAGGTGAAACCTGGTGGACAAAGCACAAGCTATTGGAACAAGCAAGGTTTCATAGTTTTGGTCATAATGCACCCCATGTATTTATTGGCAGTAAGCGGTTCACTGAAGTTGGTGGCAGCATGAAAGCTGGCCAGAGGCTCCACGCACTCTACCTCTGCTACTCTACAATTAAGGGACCACTTACAGCTTGGTAAGGTGTACACTTAGTTATACATTACAAATGATTGAGACATTATCAGCTATTTTGAGGGGTCTAACCATGAAAAATGGACTGTACTAGCTTTTCAAGCAGGTTAGAATTGGGCAGGCTCAGTAGAAGGACCAAGATTGTCATGCAAGACTGGTTTGGAAATCGGGCCACAGTTGCTGTTTGTGGTAGATACCAAGTTGCAAATATCATCTGGAGTTTGGAGGTGGAGCAGAGTTGCATTGACTTGCAAACATTTCTGTTATGGGTATTGTCTATCTATAGACCCTATGGACATCGTATGGGTTACAGAGTCATTTGACAAATATGCATATTGTGATGGTTCAGGTTCAGGTTGATACATTATGATGATGGCATATGTTAGTCACGAGGGTGCAATCTGTTAAAGACCCCTGGAATGGTTACATAATCTTGTTGCCACAGGAGAATCATCAAGTATAGGTTAATGGCAACACAGAATTGGTGTTGAATCACACTGTATTATGAAATTCTGGTTATATATATGTTTGTTTCACTGGTTGCAAAATATGTGGCATAACTGGCAAAAGATACATTCTCGCTACAAGGAGAAGGAAGGTCTTTATGGCTCCCTCCATTTTGTTCATCGATCGAGGTTTCAAATAAAGTCATTAAGAGGCAGCTCTAGGTTCCGACTGTGTGATTATGCAAATTGATTCTCGATTTGTCGAGAATAATAATATAACTTTATTTGGTTATTTTAAACGTAATTTTGCTGGTTCAGCCTGAGGCTTGGGAAATCAGCCCTTGCATGATAAACTCAAATTATGTTCTGCAGGTTTAATAAACTGCTCGAAGGTTTGGGTTGTTACATCTATCCTTCTATGTGTGCAAAGTGCTTGGATAGCACCAAAACGCAGAACTTTTCTTTTCCAGGAGATGAAAGAGTTTGTTTATGCTCATGTTACATTGAAAATTGTAGAAATTGCTGATGTTTGGAGTTCATGTTCAATGATTGATTGTTAATTATCGAGTTGTGCGACCATTAATTGTGTCATTGAGTTGGCTGTAGTAAACGAGCCCGCTCTGTCGGGTTCACGCCGGATATCAACTGGTAGGATATCTTCAACATGGGTCCCCCAGTTCCAGTACAATGCCATATGCGATGTTGACTTCTGTGAACACTAGTTCACCAGGAGGCTCCAGCTATATCCTTAAATTTGGCTGGAGTTTATTAGGTAGTTATCCACCTGGTGTTGGTTTAGCGCAGCAGGTTCAGTCGCTACATAATTGTGATGGTACAGGATGATTACATCTGTAAATTATAATATATAATATGTTAAATACTTGAGCAGACTAGAAGGGGGTCGGGTCTCAAAATGGTCACAGGCATTCCAGGGAACCTTTGATAAGGTAAGCACACATATATACAACAATACGTCAAGGTCAGCAAGAGCCTTGGAGGTTCTGGATTAGCAATGTTGTTAGTCACACAAACAAATAAAAAAATAAATAAATAAATAAATTAAAATAAAAAAAAACATTTGTGAGGATGTATTTGTTCAGGCCTCTCCAGATGATAAAAACGGAGTCTGCGTTATGTAGGAATGGATTCTGATTCCAGAGCTCATTCTACCAGGGCTGCTACAACATCAGCAGCAAGGGTATTTACGTTCCACTGGGTCGCATTGTTACAGCTGCAGCATGGCCCGATGAATGAATCTCCAAACATTTATAATAACTCATTGCTGAGGTATACCAGGGGTATTTGTTAACTCTATTTATGTTTCTGGTGATATTTCCCATCTGGGTGAGAGATGAAAATATTATTATTTTGTATAGACAACATGTTTTACGTCCATGTCATGATTGTATGCATTATGAATGTTTTCCCTTCATTTGTCAATGAAGCAGCTGTGGATGTGTATACGCGTTTCACACGGCATGAAATCACAGAGCTTTGAAGTCTTCACGTGACTCCGAAGTAAGATTAAATGAGAACTTACCAGTTTGACGTTTGATCTTTATTTTATGAGGAGTTACGATGAGGGATTACGTGCCCTCCGCTCCCAACCCTCATAAATATCATCTGGTAGTTCTAGTCTTTTGTTCTTACTATTATACTTCAGTCACTATTATCTGTGATTTCACACTGTTGCTTTGAAGATTGACGCACGAACGGCTGTACGGGGGTTCGTCACGTAACTCATCGTAACTCATAAAATAAAGATCAAACTTCAAACTGGTAAGTTCTCATTTAATCTTACTATTTTATATGTTTCTATAAGATATCCCCTCATCCTTCTAAACTCCAGTGAATACAAGCCTAGATTTTTGGGACCCTTCTTCAGACCTCGGGCCTTGCTGCATCTGATCATGATGTGCCGGGAACTATGGCCTAACATATTTTTACAGCACTGGTTATCTCGTACAGCAGAACCTATTTCAGATAACGAAGCAATCATTTGTCTGCATTGATTTACAAGGGTTTCGACGCACGTGTAGATCAGAAATGAAATGCAGCCGATGTACGGATGATGTGCTTTTTGTCGTGACTGATGCATTTCTGCAGGAGATGGGGGTGTTTCTCAGAGGAGCTTTGCTGAGTATAATAGAACTCGTAATATCTGAGGGTGAATGATGAGTTGGCCCGGGTGCAGGACTGCACACAAAGCCCGGCCGAGGCGTTTTGGCCCGGGGACCGCGCGATGTCGCTCGCAAAGTCCTGATGCCCCATCCAACTCGTGAACCGATGATCGGCCGTGAGAAGGAGGGGTGGTGGCGGTAAGCGAAGGTTTGAAGGTCGGACAGCTGGCCGGGCTGCCGATCGACGGGACCACGGGCGTGCTGCTGCTGCACTCCACGGGCTGCATTACGCTGGGACTGGTGAGGCGGGGCCGGACGCGGCGTTGCGACCCGACTGTCCCCTCGACCCGAGTAGTAACGGTCAAATACGGGACAAGGGTGGTCCTGTACGGGACAAACCAATTTTGCCCAATATGCGGGATGTCCCGGCTAATACGGGACAGTTGGCGACCCTATCTCCCACTGTCTCTCACGGCGGTCCCCATTGTCTCCTACTCTCCCCTTCTCGCTCATCGACCGCTGACCGCAGCTTGGTGTTCTGGAGGTGACCCTTGGGCTAATCAAGAAAACTAATCCTAGATTAGAGAAGCAGGAGAGGGGAAAGGTAGTCATGGCGTGTGTGTGTGCGCAGATTACCGACAGGCGGCAAGAGCTAATTGGATTGTAATTAGCGCTTCAGTGATTAATTGATGTCATTGCCGAGACTCTTCTGCTCCAGAAGGAAAATAAATTAAATTGCATCAGTTCTTGTGCACTGGAGCCCGGGTAGAAATCGCATTAAAAGGCGCATGTTCCTGATGTGAGTCTCGGTGATTCGGCAGGTAGTACTGCTGTCTGTTTCGCTGGTTTATCTCTCCGTGGATTGTCGAGGGGGGAGGTCTGGTCTCTGATAAAGAGCCAATCCAACCAAGACCTCAACGATGGAACAGGCGGAGGACGATGGCTGACCTTAGTGGAGCGTCACAACGGCTGGGAAGGCGGATGAAGGCTGCGGCAGAACAGGGTCTCCGGTCGTCTTGGACTCCATGCCACTGGAACCTGACCCAGATCTGTCAAGGACCGTGGGGTGGCTGTCTGTGCACAAGTCTCCCCACGTTAAACTAAGTCACGCACAGGTGTCCTCCATATAGGGAATAGCGCCCTGGAGCCACCCACGACCAAAGGGGCCGCAAGAAGAAGAGACTGATGATAGACACAAAATGCCGGAGTAACTTGGTACGGTGGCACAGCGGTAGAGCTACTGCCTTACAGCAGGAGAATGTACAGACAGCACCTTGATAAGTGAAGTCTATGGACAGTGCACATTATATTTGGGAAAGATGCAAAAAATAGTAACATTACATTGAGCGTTAATCTTTTGAATTTCTACATCTGGGATATCCAGTCCTTTAATCAGACTTTATCTTGCACGATATGTTGTAAACTTTATCCATTATCCAAGGGGTCACAGTTTGAGGATAAGGGGGAGTTCCTTTAGGACTGAGATGAGGAAAACTTTCTTTACACAGAGAGTGGTGAGTCTCTGGAATTCTCTGCCACAGAGGGTAGTTGAGGCCAGTTCATTGGCTATATTTAAGAGGGAGTTAGATGTGGCCCTTGTGGCTAAAGGGATCAGGGGGTATGGAGAGAAGGCAGGTGCGGGATACTGAGTTGAATGATTAGCCATGATCATAGAGAATGGCGGTGCAGGCTCGAAGGGCTGAATGGCCTACTCCTGCGCCTATTGTCTATGTTTCTGTATAGGGAGACCCCTTCCACCCCTGCAACGGACTGTTCCAGCTGCTACGGTCAGGCAAACGCCTCCGTTGCCGTGCTGTGAGAACGGAGAAGATGAGAAGGACTTCCTTCCCAGAGGCCATTCGGGCTGTAAACTCCTATCTCACCAGGGACTAACTCTACTAACTTACTGTACCACAATACCGCCCACAATATTTAATATGGAAAAGAACATGTGATTCTGTTTGTAGTTTGTTGGTTGTTTGTCTGTTTGTTTTTTGCACAAAGTCCGCAGGCACGGCCACTTTTCATTTTACTGCACATCCCGTATGTGTACGTGGCGAATAAACTTGACTTGACTATTATCTGGACACTGTGGATGGCTTCATTGGAATCGTGTATAATCTTTCCTTCGAGGAGCTAGCACGCAAACAGTAGATTTTCCCTGTACCTCAATAATAACGGGACAATAATAATTCACTAACTGGATGGGAAACGCAGGAAACAAGAGTTTAACTTGCGCAATGCTGTTAAATTTGTTGTCGCTCCAAGTTTGGGCGGATTCAGATAAATCCTATAGAAATACTGAAAATAATTTTAATCAGAGTTGAGGTTACACAAAAAGCTGGAGAAACTCAGCGGGTGCAGCAGCATCTAAGGAGCGAAGGAGATGGGCGACGTTTCGGGTCGTGACCCTTCTTCAGACTGTTTAGTTTAGAAATACAATCGCCCCACCGAGTCCGCACTGACCAGCAATCCCCGCACCCTAACACTATCCTACACACACTGGGGACAATTTATACCAAGCCAATTAACCTACAAACCTGTACGTCTTTGGAGTGTGGGAGGAAACCGAAGATCTCGGAGAAAACCCACGCAAGTTGCGGGGAGAGCGTACAGACGGTACCCGTAGTCGGGATCGAACTCGGGTCTCCGGCGCTGTAAGGCACGGACTATACCGCTGCACCACCGTGTTATTTTGGCTGTAATCTTATTTGACTGTAATTGCTACAAACTCGTAATTTCTGCAGCAAATTAAACAAAGCACTGTTGTATTAGTGCATAATTACTAAATCAATTAAACTAATTATCAAAAGTTGAGCCTGCCATCAGATGATTTGGCCTCGAAAGATCTGGAGTAGCTTTGAAATCAAAGAGTGGGCTTGGGTTGGCTTGGTCAGTAACGATATGATCTTGAGAGTTCTTGGATAAATGACACTGAGTCGCAGCGGTAGAGTTGCTGCCTCACAACGTCGGGTTCGATCCTGACCTCTGGTGATGACTGTGTGGAGTTTGCAAGTTCTCCTTGTGACTGTGTGGGGTTTTCTCCGGGTTCTCCCCCCCCCCCCCCCCCCCCCCCCACATCCCAAAGACGTACAGGTTCGTAGGTTGCTTGGCCTCCGTAAATTGCCCCGAATAGGGAGTGTGTACGAAAGTGGGATAACTTGGAACTAGTATGATCGCTGGTCGGCGTGGACTTGGTGGGCCGAAGGGCCTGTTTGCATGTTCTATCTTCAGACTGAAGAAGGGTGTCGACCCAAAACGTTGCCTATTCCTTCTCTCCATAGATGCTGCCTCACCCGCTGTGTTTCTCCAACATATTTTGTCTATGTTATGCTCTTTGATGATCTGATAAGGAGGTGAAAAGTGTCCTTAAGTTTAGTTTAGAGATATAGAAACATAGAAAATAGGTGCAGGAGTAGGCCATTCGGCCCTTCAAGCCTGCACAGCCATTCAATATGATCATAGCTGATCATCCAACTCGGTATCCTGTACCTGCCTTCTCTCCATACCCCCTGATCCCTTTAGCCACAAGGGCCACATCTAACTCCCTCTTAAATATAGCCAATGAACTGGCCTCAACTACCTTCTGTGGCAGAGAATTCCACAGATTCACCACTCTCTGTGTCAAAAATGTTTTTCTCATCTCGGTCCTAAAAGACTTCCCCCTTATCCTTAAACTGTGACCCCTTGTCCTGGACTTCCCCAACATCGGGAACAATCTTCCTGCATCTAGCCTGACCAACCCCTTAGGAATTTTGCAAGTTTCTATAAGATCCCCCCTCAATCTTCTAAATTCCAGCGAGTACAAGCCGAGTCTATCCAGTCTTTCTTCAAATCTGCCATTCTGTTGCCAAAGTCCTACGTCGCATGGCCGCTCTCGTATCACTAACTCTGACATGGATTTACTTGCGATAACCAGAGAGTAATCATTAATGCTGCCTCCCCGCGTGCATTAGGATCTCTTTCAGTGTGGAGAGTGGGTGTACACAGCTTTCTACAAGCAAGTAATGAATTATGGCGTTCCACAAAACAGTTTTCATTAAGTAAGCAATGCTACTGACTGCGTGGTGGGGAATGGTTGAGTTATTTTTAAAATTTGTCATTAGGCTGGGTCAAGATTAGAAAATTGCACTCTGCAATTAGCTCGCAGCTGAGAAATTCGCCAGCCTGCGTTATGTGGTTCCTTTGTCAATCGGGGCTAGAAAATCTATCTGGAGAAACTCAGCGGGTGCAGCAGCATCTATGGAGCGAAGGAAATAGGCAACGTTTCGGGACGAAACCCAAAAGGGTTTCGGCCCGAAACGTTGCCCATTTCCTTCTGGGTTTCGGCCCGAAACGTTGCCCATTTCCTTTCGGGTTTCGGCCCGAAACGTTGCCTATTTCCTTTTTGAGTTTCAGCCCAAAACATTGCCTATTTCCTTCGCTCCATAGATGCTGCTGCACCCGCTGAGTTTCTCCAGCATTTTTTGTCTACCTTCGATTTTTCAGCATCTGCAGTTCCTTCTGAAACATAGAAAATCTATCTGATCTGTACTAGTTTTGTGTCATTTTCTCACTCCCACCTCTCTCTGGTTGTGGTAGTAGGATTCAGTTGCCTGATAATTGACAATAGGTGCAGGAGTAGGCCATTCGGTCCTTCGAGCCAGCACTGCCATTTCAATGTGATCATGGCTGATCATCCCCAATCAGTACCCCGTTCCTGCCTTCTCCCCATATCCCCTGACTCTGCTATTTTCAAGAGCCCTATCTAGCTCTCTCTTGAAAGCATCCAGAGAACCGGCCCCCACTGTCCTCTGAGGCAGAGAATTCCACAGACTCACAACTCTCTGTGAGAAAAAGTGTTTCCTCGTCTCTGTTCTAAATGGCTTGCTCCTTATTCTTAAACTGTGGCCCCTGGTTCTGGACTCCCCCAACATTGGGAACAAGTTTCCTGCCTCTAGCGTGTCCAAGCCAGATCACACCAAGGACAGTTTCTTCCCAGCTGTTATCAGGCAACTGAACCATCCTCATTACTATCCACCTCATTGGTGACCCTCGGACTATCCTTGATCGGACTTTGCTGGCTTTACCTTGCACTAAATGTTATTCCCTTCTCACCGTATATTTACCCTGTAAATGGATCGCATGTGTTGCCATTCTGCTGACTGGATAGCCCGCAACAAAAGCTTTTCACTGTACCTCGGTACACGTGACAATAAACTACACTGAGCCTAGGTGGCTCTTGGAAGAATTTCAATGCCTTCGTTATAATGACAACTGAAATGAGTAAACCCAACAGGGTCAAAGTTTAGGGTTACACAAAGCTGGAGAAACTCGGTGGGTGCAGCAGCATCTAAGGAGCGAAGGAGATAGTCGATGTTTTAGGTCGAGACCCTTCTTCAGACTGCTTTTTATTTGTGAGGTCAAGGAATGGTAGGGAAATGTTGGAAATGTCCAAGTTTATTTGAGTGCCGGATGGAAGTTGGTGGTGAAATGGATGAAGTCAGTTTTTTATTATATTTAGTTTAGAGATACAGCGCAGAACCAGGCCCTTCGGCCCACCAAGTCCATGCCGACCAGCGATCCCCGCACATTAACACTATCCTACACACACTAGGTACAATTTACACTTGTACCAACCCGATGAACACACACCTATTTACACCTATTTTCTATGTTTCTATATTGGGCATCGTCATAATGAATGGCGGTGCTGGCTCGAAGGGCCGAATGGCCTCCCTCTGCACCTATTTTCTCCACCAAACCAATTAACCTGCGTCTTTGGAGTGTGGGAGGAAACCGAAGATCTCAGAGAAAACCCACACAGGTCACGGGGAGAACGTACAAACTCCGTACAGACAGCACCCGTAGTCGGGATCGAACCGGGTCTCCGGCGCTGTGAGGCAGCGGCTCTAGCGCTGCGCCACCGTGACCGCCCTGTTGAATTAAAATGTATTAAAACAAAGTTGTTCCTTGACAGTATGGAGAATGGATATGAGATGAGAGGCAATCTTTAGTTGCACAGATAATTGAATCCAATTTAATACATAGAAAATAGATGCAGGAGTCGGCCCTTTGAGCCTGCACCGCCATTCAATATGATCATGGCTAATCATCCATCTCAGTATCCTGTACCTGCCTTCTCTCCATACCCCCTGATCCCTTTAGCCACAAGGGCCACATCTAACCCCCTCTTAAATATAGCCAATGAGCTGGCCTCAACTACCTTCTGTGGCAGAGAGTTCCACAGATTCACCACTCTCTGTGTGAAAAATGATTTTCTCATCTCGGTCCTAAAAGACTTCCCCCTTATCCTTAAACTGTGACCCCTTTTTCTTCATATGGAAGTCCTGCCATCCCAGGAATCAGTCTGGTGATCCTTCTCTGTATTCCCTCCATGGCAAGAATGGCTTTCCTCAGATTAGGAGACCAAAACTGTACATAATACTCCAGGTGTGGCCTCACCAAGACCCTGTACAACTGCAGTAGAACCTCCCTGCTCTTGTAATTTGGTTTTCTTTGCACTGTAGAATGGATTGAATTGGAAGCCATCTTTCATGCTTTGTCGTGGTTCTTGGATGTTTCAAGACTTACCAACACTTGTCCACGGTGGCATGGTGGCGTAGTGGTAGAGTTGCTACCCTACAGGGCCAGAGACCCACGTTCGATCCTATCTACGGGTGCTGTCGGTACGGAGTTTGCACGTTCTCCCTGTGGCCGCGTGGGTTTTCTCCGGGCGCTCCGGTTTCCTTACACATTCCAAAGACGTGCGTGCTTCTAGGTTAATTGGCTTCTGTAAACTATCCCCAGTGTGTAGGATAAAGCTAGTGTACGGGGAGATTGTTGGTCTGCGTGGAGTCAGTGGGACGCTGGATTGTTCCAACGCGTTCCATCAACAATGACTACTGGTGCCTCACTGTCTACGGACATCTCCCTTCAACTCGCTTTAACCATTGTCTGGGGCAATGTCAGAGTTTTGTAAAGGGCCTGTCCCACCAGCATGCAACTCTATGCGATTAGCGCGACCTAACGTGGTCGCTTGAGCCATCCGGCGTCACGGGGCCGGTCCCACTTCGATCGCCGGAGCCGTGTGGAGTTCGTCCCGACATCGCGCGGGGCTCCGAAAAACTGACTATGTCCAAAATTTCCGCGCGGCAACGGCTTGTCGGCTCGCAGTCGCCTCGACGCATGACACACCGCCTCGACGTCGTGCCTCCGTGACCCTCTCTGTAGGTGCCTCCGTGACCCTCTGTGTGTGTGCCTCTGTGCCCCTCTCTGTGTGCCCCTCTCTGTCCTGGCGAACTTACCTTAGACTTCGCTCCAAGTTCGCCTCACTTTGCGCCGTGTTTCGCCACTCACCCGACCTCCGCGCGGCCCCTGCTGCAGGTTTGGTTGCGCTTGCCACATGCAGGCGCATGCTGGTGGGAACGGCCCTGTACAGGGGATCACCCGACCTCCGCGCGGCCCCCGCTTCTAGTTTGATCGCATTCATCGCATGGAGTTGCATGCTTGTAGGACAGGCCCTTAACGCTCCAGTTGGGAGGTGAAAATCCCTTTAGAACTTGCCACTCCTAAAGGGGCTGTCCCACTGCAGCAACCTAATTGGCAAGTTTAAGAGAGTTTGAAAAAGTGTCATGTTGAAGACCAGCTTTGACTAGCTTCGGGAAAATTGGACACCGAATAGTGGAGAGTGAAGACGACCTCCTTCGACCTCACTGGAGTTTAGAAGGATGAGGGGGGGGATCTTATAGAAACATATACAATTATAAAAGGACTGGACAAGCTTGATGCAGGAAAAATGTTCCCAATGTTGGGCGAGTCCAGAACCAGAGGCCACACAGTCTTAGAATAAAGGGGAGGTCATTTAAGACTGAGGTGAGAAAAAACTTTTTCACCCAGAGGGTTGTGAATTTGTGGAATTCCCTGCCACAGAGGGCAGTGGAGGCCAAGTCACTGGATGGATTTAAGAGAGAGTTAGATAGAGCTCTAGGGGCTAGTGGAGTCAAGGGGTATGGGGAGAAGGCAGGCACGGGTTATTGATTGGGGACGATCAGCCATGATCACAATGAATGGCGGTGCTGGCTCAAATGCCAAATGGCCTCCTCCTGCACCTATTTTCTATGTTTCTATGACCTCCCTTCGACT
The DNA here is from genome assembly GCA_963514005.1 of Raja brachyura. Next base: position 20,831,375 of record OY740820.1, read on the forward strand.
ATGATGAAGACTATCTACGACTACCTTTGACTACCCTCGATTACCTACGACTAACATGTCGACCTACTGCGACCTACTTCGATTAAACATATGAGTAAAAAAGTGTTGATTTTTTCCACGCAGACTTTTTTTACTCCCGGGCATTTTTCAACATGTTGAAAAATACGCCGCGACCTAGCTGAGGCCTCGAATACGCGGGGACCACTCTAGAGCATGAAGGAGAGTTACAAAGACCTCCTGGGACCCCATGCTGCGAGTATGAGTCAAGGGCAAACTCTTCTAAACTTGCCAATTAAGTTGCCGCAGTGGGACAGGGGCTTAACTCTCGGCCCCTGCAATCAAAATCCGTGACCCCCAAAGATTCTTAAGATGGTTCACGAAAGGGTCTTGTAATCCCAATCTCCATATGTTTCTGTAGCTCTTTCAACGTGTTCCATTAAATCCTCTTACCTCATGTTAGAGCACAGGGGATCTTGCATTAATTTCTTGCAGAAATTAAATTTAATACAATGTGGCTCATGAACTAATCTTAATTAATTTTAAAGCACTTAAAACTATTAAAATGAAGAAAGTGAAAAGCCAATCCTCCATCATGTCATACACAAGGGAAGCTAGCCTGGTGGTGTATGTTAGGGGATTAGGAAGGGAGAAAGCCAGACTGATGATCTGGAGATTTAAGCTTCAATCCCACCATGGTTGTGGTGGGCATTTAAATTCAATTAAATAAATCTTGAATTAATCATTGACTCTGGAATTACCAGACAGCTACAAAACTCCGGATGTCTGCCAATGTTTATCAAGGAATAGGATCTCCCGTTTTCGTAAACGAAGAAAATGGGTGCAGGAGTAGGCCATTCAGCCCTTTGAGCCAGCACCACCATTCAATATGATCATGGCTGATCATCCAGAATCTGTACCCCGTTCCTGCTTCTTTCCATATCTCTTAATTCCGTTAGCTTGAAGAGCTATTTTTCCTCGGGATCCTCAATCTCAGGATTTTTTTCCCGAGTTAGGTCAGTGTATGTGACGCAGATGTAGGGCGGCACGGTGGCGCAACGGTAGAGTCGCTGCCTCACAGCGCCAGAGACCCGGGTTCGATCCTGACTGCGGGTGCTTGTCTGTACGCAGTTTGTACGCTCTCCCCGTCACCTACTTTTTCCCGGTGTCCCGGTATCCTCCCTCATTCCAAAGACGCCTAGATTTGTAGGTGGATAAAAATGCTGGAGAAACTCAGCGGGTGAGACAGCATCTATAAGAGCGAAGGAAATGGGCAATGCTTTGGGCCGAAACCCTTCTTCAGATTTGTAGGTTAATTGGCTTCTGTAAAAATTGCCCAAAGTGTGTAGATCCAAAATGGGGATAACATAGAACTAGTGTACGGTAGATTGATGGTCAGCATGGACTTGATGGGCCGAACGGCCTGTTTCTAAAACTAAACCAGATGACATTTCGGACCAGGCCCCAACTTCAGACTGAAGAAAAGTGCCAATCCGAAACATCACCCATCTTTGTTCTCCAGAGATGCCGCCTGACCCATTGAGTTTAGTTTGGAGATACAGCACGGAAACAGGCCCTTCGACCGGGTCCACCTACCATTCGCCAGGCTTTGTGCTGCCCTCTCTTCCAGCTTGCTTCGATCCCCCCCTCTAGAAACCTGTACTCGCTGGAGTTTAGAAGGTTGAGGGGACACATTGAAACTTACAGAATAATGAAAGGCATCGATAGAGTGGATGTGGAGAGGATGTTTCCACTGGTGGGAGAGTCCAGGACTAGAGGTCACAGCCTCAGAATTAAAGGGCGCTCTTTTAGAAAGGAGGTGAGGAAGAGTGTAGTTAATCTGTGGAACTCATTGCCACAGGGCTGTGGAGGCCAAGTCGGTGGATATTTTTAAGGCAGAGATAGACAAATTCTTGATTAGAGCGGGTGTCGAGGGTTACGGGGAGAAGGCAGGAAAAGGGGATTAGGAGGCAGTGATCAACCGTGATTGAATGGCGGAGTGGACTCGATGGGCCGAATGGCCTAATTCTACTCCTGTAACTTGTGAAGAATCAGACTAAAGAAGGATCCCAACCCGAAACGTCGCCTATTCTTGTTCTCCAGAAATTCCGTGGGGTTTACAAAGCTAATCCAAGCTCTTGATTCTAGTCCCCAAGTAGTAGTAATGGTTGTATTGGGCAGCACGGTGGCGCAGCGGTAGAGTTGCTGCCTTACAGCGCTTGCAGCGCCGGAGACCCGGGTTCGATCCCAACTACGGCTGCTGTCTGTACAGAGTTTGTGCGTTCTCCCCGTGGCCCGCTTGGGTTTTCTCTGAGATCTTCGGTTTCCCCCCTCACTCCAATGACGTGCCGGTTTGCAGGCTAATTGGCTTGGTGTAAGTGTAAATTGTCCCTAGTGTGTGTAGGGTAGTGTTAATGTGCGGGGATCGTTGGTCGGCACGGACTCGGTGGGCCGAAGGGCCTGTTTCCGCGCTGTAATTCTAAACTAAACTAATGGGATGTAGATAAAAGTGCTGGAGAAACTCAGCGGGTGAGGCGGCATCTATGGAGCGAAGGAAATGGGCACATCTAAATCCCTCTGAACCACTCTAAACCACTGATCCTCTCTAATCCCATCTAAGCCCGCCTGCACCCCTCTGAAACCATCTAAACCCTTCAAGGGTTTCGGCCCGAAACGTTGCCTGTTTCCGTTGCCCCCATAAATACTGCCTCACCCGCTGAGATTCTCCAGCATTTTTGTCTACCTTCGATTTTCTGGCATCTGCAGTTCCTTCTTAAACTAATTGGATTCCCGCCCTCACACTGACCACTCCCGCTCACCCAGAGAGTTGTGAATTTGTGGAATTCCCTGCCACAGAGGGCAGTGGCGGCCAAGTCACTGGATGGATTTAAGAGAGAGTTAGATAGAGCTCTAGGGGCTAGTGGAGTCGAGGGATATGGGGAGAAGGCAGGCACGGGTTATTGATAGGGGACGATCAGCCATGATCACAATGAATGGCGGTGCTGGGCTGAATGGCCTCCTCCTGCATCTATTTTCTATGTTTCAATGAGGGAGGTCAAAACCTGTTCGTTTTTATTTTTAAAAAAGGACTCCTTTTGGTTTGTAGCGTCCACAGACGGATACACGGCGTTTAATTACTTTCCAAAATCGCATGTCGCCCACACGTTAATAGACGGCAGGGGAGCTGCGGTAATAGCCTAAAAATAACACCTTCAAATTAGGCAGTGACTTTGTGCAGGCTGAAATCAAGCAGGTCTGTGAACTGCAAATGAGTAATTTCAGATAAGAGGTGGCATCTGTCAGTAGATATTGCACCTTCCAGAGCCAGCAGCTGAAAGGTACTGAGGAGCATAGCATTAAGAACAAGTGCATTTGAGTAATTATTCAATTGCTTCTCCTGGGATGACATGCCCAAGTCCTTATCTCCTTCTGCAGCAGAGTAGTAATATCACTGGACAAGTAATCCTGTGTCTAGACCAGAGATCCCGGTTCAAATCCCGCGAGGCAACTGCTGAATTTAATTCCTGCTAATTAAATAACCTGATGCCCAGAGCGTTAAAGGTAGTCACAGAAGGCGTTTCAGTCAAGTTTGGTTTACTGTCACGTGTACCGAGGTACAGTGAAAAGCTTTTTGTCCCACTGTACGAGGTAATCCAAGAGCTCTCTGGAGTTTAAAAAAAAAAAATCAAACTCATGGTATGCACATAGAATGTACGTCGGAGCTCGGGGGCGTCTCTTAACGGCTCGTAACGCTAACGGCAGGTACTCGGGGAAACTCGTTAAGCTGGGGAAGACTCGTGAAGATTTTTCAGCAATGTCCACGAGAGCCCCGAGTACATACGAGCGGCCATTACCGTAATTCCCCGAGTTCGAACCGGGGCAAACTCGGGAGAACTCTTGAATTAGCTCGTACAGTGGGACAGCCCCATTATCCCGAGCAAACGCACAACGCCAAATATGTAGGGAGAGTACAGAGGAGATTTACTAGAATGTTGCCTGGGTTCCAGCAACTAAGTTACAGAGAAAGGTTGAACAAGTTGGGTCTTTATTCAGTGGAGCGCAGAAGGTTAAGGGGGGACTTGATTGAGGTCTTTAAAATGATGAAAGGGATAGACAGAGTTGACGTGGATAAGCTTTTCCCATTGAGGGTAGGGAAGATTCAAACAAGAGGGCATGACATGAGAATTAAGGGACAGAAGTTTAGGGGTAACATGAGGGGGAACTTCTTTACTCAGAGAGTGGTGGCTGTGTGGAATGATCTTCCAGCAGAAGTGGTGGAGGCAGGATCGATTTTAACATTTAAAAGTAAAGTGGATAGGTATATGGACGGGAAGGGAATGGAGGGGTATGGTCTGAGTGCAGGTAGATGGGACTAGGGGAAAATAAATGGTCGGCACGGACTGGAAGGGCTGTGAGGGCCTGTTTCCGTGCTGTAATTGTTATATGGTTATATGGTTATTATACGATAGGAAGATTGGAAACTGATTATTTTCACAGAACATCCTGTCCTGAAGTTATTCTGTGGGATATCTGTGATTTAAAGTGATTGCCTGCATTTCCTCCCACTGCCAAACACTGGAGTCGAATTATTGACCGAACACGGGAGAAATAATACTTCATTGATGTTAAATCTTTTATACATTTATACAGCGGGATAACCGGGTCTTTTCGGCCCACCAAGTCCGTATCAACCATCAACCATCCCTTCACACAAATTCCAATCCCACCTGACCCACGTTTGACCCAAATCCCACAACGCCTTTCCTATCCATGGCTATGTCCAAATGTCTATTAAATGTTAGGCAGACAAAAATGCTGGAGAAACTCAGCGGGTGAGGCAGCATCTATGGAGCGAAGGAAATAGGCAACGTTTCATAGAAAAAGGGTTTGAGTACAAGAGCAGGGAGGTTCTACTGCAGTTGTACAGGGTCTTGGTGAGGCCACACCTGGAGTATAGCATACAGTTTTGGTCTCCTAATCTGAGAAAAGACATTCTTGCCATAGAGGGGGTACAGAGAAGGTTCACCAGACTGATTCCTGGGATGGCAGGATTTTCATATGAAGAAAAATGGATAGACTCGGCTTGTACTCGCTAGAATTTAGAAGATTGAGGGGGGGATCTCATAGAGACTTACAGATTTCTTAAGGGGTTGGACAGGCTAGATGCAGGAAGATTGTTCCCAATGTTGGGGAAGTCCAGGACAAGGGGTCACAGTTTAAGGATAGGGGGGAAGCATTTTAGGACCGAGATGAGAAAATCATTTTTCACACAGAGAGTGGTGAATCTGTGGAATTCTCTGCCACAGAAGGTAGTTGAGGCCAGTTCATTGGCTATATTTAAGAGGGAGTTAGATGTGGCCCTTGTGGCTAAAGGGATCAGGGGGTATGGAGAGAAGGCAGGTACAGGATACTAAGTTGGGTAAAGTTTCGGGTCGAAACCCTGAAGGAAATAGGTAACGTTTCGGGTCGAAACCCGGAAGGGTTTCGACCCGAAACGTTGCCTATTTCCTTCGCTCCATAGATGCTGCCTCAACAGCTGAGTTTCTCCAGCATTTTTGTCTACCTTCGATTTTCCAGCATGTTATGGTACCAATGAGGAGACAGAGTGATAGGTCATAAGGAATAGGAGTAGAATTAGGCCATTTGGCCCATCAAGTCTACTCCGCCATTCAATCATGGCTGATCTATCTCTCCCTCCTAACCCCATTCTCCTCCCTTCTCCCCGTAACCTCTGACACCCGCACTAATCAAGAATCTATCTATCTCTGCCTTAAATATGTCCATTGGCTTGGCCTCCACAGCCTTCTGCGGCAATGAATTCCACAGATTCACCACCCTCTGACTAAAGAAATTCCTCCTCATCTTCTTAAAGGAGCGTCCTTTAATTCTGAAGCTGTGGTTTCTAGTCCTAGACTCTCCCACTAGTGGAAACATCCTCTCCACATCCAAGCCTTTCACTATTCGGTCAGTTTCAATGAGGTTCCCCCTCATCCTTCTAAACTCCAGCGAGTACAGGCCCAGTGCTGACAAACACTTGTCATGTTATTTTCTCCACATCCACTCTCTCCAAGCCTTTCATCTTTTGGTAAAAGACTTTTTCTCACAGAGTTGCGAGTGTGTGGAATTCTCTGCCTCGGAGGGCGGTGGAGGCCGGTTCTCTGGATACTTTCAAGAGAGCTAGATAGGGCTCTTAAAGATAGCGGAGTCAGGGGATATGGGGAGAAGGCAGGAACGGGCTGCTGATTGGGGATGATCAGCCATGATCACATTGAATGACGGTGCTGGCTAGAAGGGCCGAATGGCCTACTCCTGCACCTATTGTCACTTTCAATTGTGTCCCTTGAACTTTGCCAGCTATTTTTATGCTCCATATTCTCATCGAATTATTTAATTTGTGTCCTACTTAATAATAGCGCGGATGTTGAAAAGTCATCCAAAATTAACGTCGACTAGTCCCGCTGCAGGCGAGCTTTTCATTTAGTGTTATCTCCTGTTAATATGCAAAGGACATTCTATTCAAAAATCCAATCCCTTAATACCTTGTAGTATTCACTGCAGATACAGGGCACAAGTTCATCAGATCCACACTGGGTTTTATGCTCTGCACAAGGCTCGCATCAATTGCTGGAGCTCCCCAGCGGATTAAGTTCCTGTTTGACTCCCTGGCAACGGAACATAGCAAGCACAGTGATGGGGAAGGGGAGAGGGAAGGGGAAGGGGAGAGGGAAGGGGAGAGGGAAGGGGAGAGGGAAGGGGAGAGGGAAGGGGAGAGGGAAGGGGAGAGGGAAGGGGAGAGGGGAAAAGAGAAAGAGAGAAAGAAAGAGGGAGAGACGGAGAGGGCAGATGCTGGATTTTCCCAAAGATGGACATAAAATGCTGGAGCAACTCGGCGGGTCAAGCAGCATCTCTGGGGAACATGGATAGATTATCCCTGACACGCTGAGTTACTCCTGTATTTTGTGCCTATCTGTCACCCATATGTTGAGTTTAGAGATACTGCAGCGTAGAAACGGGTCCTTCGGCCCACCGAGGCCTCGCCAACCAGCGATCCCCGAACACTAACACTATCCTACACACTAGGGGCAGTTTTTATAGAAGCCAATTAACCTACAAACCTGCACGTCGCTGGAGGGTGGGAGGAAACCGCAGCACCCGGAGAAAACCCACGAGGTCACGGGGAGAACGTACGAACTCCGTGCAGACAGCACCTGTAGTCGGGATCAAACCCGGGTCTCCGGCGCTGTGAGGCAGCAACTCTACCGCTGCGCCACCGTGCTGCTCCTTGGAGATCTTGGCCCCATTTAGGTTGACTCCAAACCATGGCCAGGGCTACAAGATGGAGACCCTCTGCTGATGGTGGGCTCAGCAGATAGTTTAGTTTAGGGATAGAGGGGAAATGGGTCCTTCGACCCATCGGGTCCAGGCCAGTGGACAAGAAGGACTGCTGTAGTGTAGGCATCGAGTCTGATGTTGCATGATCAGTGTTAATGACCATTGTCTGTGGAAGACTGACTCCAGATCTCCTGAACAAGGCTATGCCATCAAAATCCATTCAGTTCAAGCGACAATTAAAGGTGAACAATAAATGGTAGCATTGGGTGGAGCACCAATGCAAATTCCTTGTATGTGAATACTTGGCCAATAAACTTACTTATCAGTTGGACAATTTTAAATAGAACCTGAATGATTGAGATTTTTGAATGATCGAGGAATGGTTTGCAATTTTGACCACATCTCATGATCTTTCTCTTTAATTACATCTGTGGGCAATTCTGCACTAATATAATGCACCCTAATAGCATACATGGGAACAGGAGAGAATTATACAGAAAACAGAATCTTAAAAAGATTACAAATAAATAATTAATAAGATCACGAGTTGAATTGGAACTGCACCAATTTTGACACATCAGGATATTTTATTAGGTATGTTTTGTTACCAGAAAGCAGTAACGAAAGGAATTGTGTAGGAAGGAACTGCAGATGCTGGTTATTATATAACACACAAAATGCCGGAGTAACTCAGCGGGACAGGCAGCATCTCTGGAGAGAAGGAACGGGTGACGTTTCGGGTCGAGACTCTTCTTCAGACTGGCGTTGGGATATCAGTTGTCACCTTCTCCCAGCTAACGATGATCTAGTCCATGTTTTCCTTGATCTCCATCCCCTCTGCCCTGTTTTCACAACTTACACTTCCTTTACGTTTGGGTGACGTTTCATGTCGAGACCCTTCTTCAGACTGGTTAGGGATAAAAGAAATGAGAGATATAGACGGTGATGTGGGGAGATAAAGAACAATGAATGAAAGAAATGCAAACAAGTAACGATGATGAAGGAAACAGGCCATTGTTAGCTGTTTGCTGGGTGAGAACGAGAAGCTGGTGCGACTTGGTTGGGGGAGGGATGGAGAGAGGGAATGCAGGGACAACTTGAAGTTAGAGGAACCAATATTCATACCACTGGGTTGTAAGCTGCCCAAGTGAATTATATGAGAGGGAGTCCCTCTGAAAGAAGGGAACATTTTCGATCGAAGGAGCGGGTGACGTTTCAGGTCGAGACCCTTTCTCAGTTCGCCTAGTCACCCGTTCCTTCTATCCAAACTGCAGCACAGGTTTGTTGGTTAATGGACTTTGTATGAATGTAGGATAGTGTACGTGTGCAGGGATCGCTGGTCAGCGAGAACTCGGTGGGCCAAAGGGCCTGTTTCCGCGCTGTATCTCTGAACTAAAGGCCTCCCATTCCTTCTCTGCAGAAATGCTGCCTGTGCCGCTGAGTTACTCCACCATTTCCTTGTGATTGAGGCAGTGCAGCGTAGGTTCACGAGATTGATCCCTGGGATAGCGGGACTGTCATATGAGGAAAGATTGAAAAGATTGGGCTTGTATTCACTGGAGTTTCGAAGGATGAGGGGAGATCTTATAGAAACATATAAAATTATAAAAGGACTGGACAAGTTAGATACAGGAAAAATGTTCCCAGTGTTGGGCGAGTCCAGGACCAGACGCCACAGTCTTAGAATAAAGGGGAGGCCATTCAACACTGAGGTGAGAAAAAACGTTTTTTTTGCACCCAGAGAGTTGTGAATTTGTGGAATTCCCTGCCACAGAGGGCAGTGGAGGCCAAATCACTGGATGGATTGAAGAGAGAGTTAGATAGAGCTCTAGGGGCTAGTGGAATCAAGGGATATGGGGAGAAGGCAGGCATGGGTTATTGATAGCGGACGATCAGCAATGGTCACAATGAATGGCGGTGTTGGCTCAAAGGGCCGAATGGCCTCCTCCTGCACCTATTTTCTATGTTTCAATGTTCCATTTTGTGCCTATCTTCGACGTCAACCAGCATCTGCAGTCCTTTCAATATGTGACCGGTTTGTGCCATTAGTTTCCCTAATGAACCAGTTCGGCCCCGTTTTGAAAAATGATTCCCCATCACTGATATCATCTATTTCCACAAAAAATGATTCAACTAATCTAATTTAAAATCTTTAGCTGCCGTGATGGGATTTGAACTTGCCCCCTGAAACTATGCAGCCCATTGTACAGCCAGCAACACTCTACGCTGCCTTGTAACTCAAGAATGATAGGAAGCCTTCATGTCCCTGTGAAATGCTGCATCCATTAAATAGTCAGCTAACACCATCACAACATCACTCATTTTTAAACAACAGACTGTGACGTTTGCATGTCTTGCAGTTTTAAGCTCCTATATACTTGTGATTAATTAGTCTTTCGAGGCAACTCTGGAAAAAAAAAGTACGAATATTGAGAGGCATATTCGTAATTAAGGAGGTTTTTACTGATCCTCAATGCTATATTTTCTGTTGAAATTTGGCAACATTTCACAACCTTGTGTACACATTTCACATCTGCAAAAAATATGCTCAAATGCAGAATTTTAAAAGGCAGACACACTGTGGAAACAGGCCCTTCGGCCCAACTTGCCAACACCGGCCAACATGTCCCAGCTACACTAGTCCCACCTACCTGCTATCCCTCCAAACAGTCCTAACTGCTTATTCAATATTGGGATAGTCCCTGCCTCAATTATCTCCTCTGGCAGCTTGAGGAGCAATTTCAGCAACAGATTGGTCCCACCAAGATGTAGCACAGAACGCCACAGGAGATCCTACATAGAAACATAGAAATTAGGTGCAGGAGTAGGCCATTCGGCCCTTCGAGCCTGCACCGCCATTCAATATGATCATGGCTGATCATCCAACTCGGTATCCCGTACCTGCCTTCTCTCCATACCCTCTGATCCCCTTAGCCACAAGGGCCACATCTAACTCTTAAATATAGCCAATGAACTGGCCTCAACTACCCTCTGTGGCAGAGTGTTTCAGAGACTCACCACTCTCTGTGTAAAAAAATTCTTTCTCATCTCGGTCCTAAAGGATTTCCCCCTTATCCTTAAGCTGTGACCCCTTGTCCTGGACCTCCCCAACATCAGGAACACTCTTCCTGCATCTAGCCTGTCCAACCCCTTAAGAATTTTGTACGTTTCTATAAGATCCCCTCTCAATCTCCTAAATTCCAGAGAGTATAAACCGAGTCTATGCAGTCTTTGTTCATAAGACAGTCCTGACATCCCAGGAATCAGTCTGGTGAATCTTCTCTGCACTCTATGGCAATAATGTCCTTCCTCACATTTGGAGACCAGAACTGCACGCAATACTCCAGGTGTGGCCTCACCAAGACCCTATACAACTGAAGTAGAACCTCCCTGTTCCTATACTCAAATCCTATTCCATTTTTTAAATTTCAGTTTACAACACGGAAACAGGCCCTTCGGCCCACCGGCTCCGCGCTGACCAGCGATCCCCGCACATTAACACTATCCTACACACACACTAGGGACAATTTTTACATTTACCAAGCCAATTAACCTACAAACCTGCATGTCTTTGGAGTGTGGGAGGAAACCGAAGATCTTGGGGTAAGAAGACTCACGGGGAGAACGTGCAAACTCCGTACAGACAGCACCCGTGGTCGGGATCGAACCCGGGTCTCCGGCGCTGCATTCGCATTGAGGCAGCGACTCCACCGATTCTTCCCCTCGTTCCCACAGCTCACAAAGCTCCTGGAGTTTTCCGCGCAGATTCCCGTCGATCCAATCCTCGACTCGAGTTGCAAACAAAGGGACTAATTAGAAGATGGAAATGAGAATTCACGAGTGGCACCTCTGGGACGCTCTAAATAAGCTCCCTCGCTCCATTTCAACTTCCAGCGCTCGGAATTAAAACTGTAGCCTGTTTTTAACTTTCAATCAGCAAATTATATAAGCCAACGTATCCAGATTAGTCAGTTGTTAGCAGCGATGCTTTTAAGAATCGTGGTGCAGAACTGCTCTCTCAGGAGGGTTTACTGAATTAGATATAAGCCGCAGAAAGCAATGGAAGAAGGAGGAACTCGTTTAAGAGGAAAAGCAAGACTAAGAAAGTGTTGGTGCATATTTTAACTCGTTAGAGATATAATTGGTTTCACCATAAGTTTACCCAATAGACAATAGGTGCAGGAGTAGGCCATTCGGCCCTTCGAGCCAGCACCGCCATTCGGCCCTTCGAGCCAGCACCACCATTCAATGTGATCATGGCTGATCATCCCCAATCAGTACCCCTTTCCTGCCGCCTTCCCATAATCCCCTGACTCCACTATATTTAAGAGCCCTATCTAGCTCTCTCTTGGAAGTATCCAGAGAACCGGCCTCCACCGCCCTCTGAGGCAGAGAATTCCACAGACTCGCCACTCTCTGTGAGGAAAAGTGTTTCCCCGTCTCCGTTCTAAATGGCTTACTCCTTATTTTCAACGACCTCCTCTGGCAGCTGAGGTAGAGACTTCCACAGATGATGTGTGCGAATGAATCTGGCTGATTTTAGACCGAATCACAGTATGGAAACAGGCCCTTCGGCCCAACTTGCCCACACCGGCCAACATGTCCCAGCTGCACTAGTCCCACCTGTACCGCATTTGGCCCATATACCTCCAAATCTGTCCTATCCATGTACCTGTCTAACTGTTTCTTAAACGTTGGGACAGTCGCAGCCTCAACTATCTCCGTATTACTGGTGCTGTAAGGTTCCACTGTGCCGCCCAATATGCTTCCATCGTTCGGCAGATTAGTTTAGAGATACAGATGGAAACAGGCCCTTTGGACCTCCCCCCTCCACTCTTTTCAGGGACCCAAGCAGTCCTTCCAGGTCCGACAGAGGTTCACCTGCACCCCCTCCAACCTCATGTACTGCATCCGTTGCTCCAGATGCCAGCTGATCTACATCGGTGAGACCAAGCGGAGGCTTGGCGATCGTTTTGCCGAACACCTCCGCTCGGTCCGCAATAACCAACCCGACCTCCCGGTGGCTCAGCACTTCAAGTCCCCCTCTCATTCCGTATCCGACCTCTCGGTCCTGGGCCTCCTCCACGGCCAGAGTGAGCAACACCGCAAGTTGGAGGAACAGCACCTCATATTCCGCTTGGGGAGTATGCATTCTCTGGGCTTAAACATTGAATTTTCTCAATTGTGTTATCCCTGGCTGCCTCCTCCCCTTCCCACCTCTCCCTCAGCCCTCGGGCCCTGGCATTCCTTCTCTCTCTATCTCGCCCCCACCCAAGTCGCACTAGCTTCTCATTCTCACACTACAAACAGCTTACAACGGCCTGTTTCCTTTATCATCGATACTTTTTTGCATATCTTTCATTCATTGTTCTTTATCTCTCCACATCACCGTCTAAATCTCTCGTTTCCGTGATCTCTGACCAGTCTTAAGAAGGGTCTCGACCCGAAACGTCGCCTATCTCCTTCGCTCCTTAGATGCTGCTGCTGCACCCGCTGAGTTTCTCCAGCCTTTTGTGTACCCTTTGGGCCACTGAGTCAATGCCGATGATCGATCACCAGCTCGCACTAGTTCCACGTCTTTTCCCACTTTCTCATCCACTCCCTACACACTAGGCTGCCAATTATCCTGCAAACCGACATGTCTTTGGGATGTGAGGAAAAGGCAGGCGAATGGGGTTAGGAGGGAGAGATAGATCAGCCGTGATTGAATGGCGGAGTACACTTGATGGGCCGAATGGCCTAATTCTACTCCTCTGCCTTCCAACCTGATGGAAACCCGAGCACCCGGAGGAAACCCACCCGCTCACGGAGAGAACGTGCAAACTCCGCACAGACAGCATCAAATCCGAGGGGCGGGATCAAATCCGCGGCAGCCCCACCCACTGCGACACACTTCAACTGTTGAAGAGCAGTGTTTTTTAATCAGCATTTAATTGCCCAGTGACCAATCCCGTCCAAATTTCGAAACACCTTCGCCTAACAATACCTAATTAAGAAAGTGTCGGAGAACTCGGATTAACAGTGGAGCCAGCCAAGCGTAGATATTTATTTTACATTAGAAGGAACACGATTAGTGTTTAAATGTGGGCTACTAAGCTAAATTAGTTTTTAAATGAAAGTCAAATTAGTTTTTAGCCTTTGAATCACAAAATAGAATGTTGTCACTGGGTTATTAACCATAACATATACTTTAGCTTGGCTATTACATTGAACTGTTACATTTCCTTTTCACAAATAAACAATATGATAGCTTTTAGCACATTCAAAGATTACATTTGCCAATTTTTAGATTATCGGAGATAATGAAGTTTCTTACTCGACAAGTGGAAAAATTAAATCTAAATGGTTCTCTGTAGCATTGTTCGCAGAATCCATGGGCAGTGTTCGCAGAATTACTTTGAAGCTGCGTTGGCTAGCTGTTGCTTAGAAAACAGAATCTGCGACACAGGGACTGGGAACTGCAGCTGCTAGGGTTTGGAGAGAACCGCAAAGTTCTGGAGTAATTCCCCTGTCCCACTTGGGAAACCTGAACGGAAACCTCTGGAGACTTTGCGCCCCACCCAAGGTTTCCGTGCGGTTCCCGGAGGTTTTTGTCCTCCGGCAACCAGCATCGCAACCGGCTTCAACTAAAAAATTACCGATTTTTAAAACGGAAACCACTTTCGACCATTAGGGAGACCGACAAAAACCTCCGGGAACCGCACGGAAACCTTGGGTGGGGCGCAAAGTCTCCAGAGGTTTCCGTTCGGGTTTCCCAAGTGGGACAGGGGCATAACTCAGTGGTGACTTGTAGCGCCAGAGATCTCTGGCTCAGTGCTGACCTCTGGTGCTGTCTGTGTGGAGTTTGCACGTTCTTCCCTGTGAAGAGAGAATGGAGCGGCTAGGCTTGTACACTCTGGAGTTTAGACGGATGAGGGGGGATCTTATTGAAACGTATAAGATTGTTAAGGGACACGCTGGAGGCAGGAAACATGTTCCCGATGTTGGGGGAGTCCAGAACCAGGGGCCACACACAGTTTAACAATAAGGAGATGAGGAAACACTTTTTCTCACAGAGTTGTGAGTCTGTGGAATTCTCTGCCTCAGAGGGCGGTGGTGGCCGGTTCTCTGGATACTTTCAAGAGAGAGCTAGATAGGGCTCTTAAAGATAGCGGAGTCGGGGGATATGGGGAGAAGGCAGGAACGGGGTACTGATTGGGGATGAGCAGCCATGATCACATTGAATGGCGGTGCTGGCTCGAAGGGCTGAATGGCCTACTCCTGCACCTATTGCCTAGTGTGACCAGGTGGGTTTCCTCCGGAGTTTCCCCTCACTGAGAGTGGGATAAATCGTACTGTAGGCCCAGATTATTGAGTCATCCGTGGCAAATCTCTGAGGTCCATGACTGATCTTTTAGGCGAGCTTACTGAATTAAGATCCTGTTCTCTATTTTCAAAATGGGGAGAGAATCCAGATATAGGAGGGACTTGGGAGTGCTGGTGCAGGATTCCCGAAATGCTAATCTGTAAAGGGCCTGTCCTACCAGCATGCAACTCTATGCGATGAGCGCGATCAAACTAGAAGCGGGGGCCGCGCGGAGGTCAGGTGATCCCCTGTACAGGGCCGTTCCCACCAGAATGCGCCTGCATGCGGCAAGCGCGACCAAACCGGCAGCGAGGGCCGCGCGGAGGTCGGGTGAGTGGCGCAACGCGGCGCAAAGTGAGGCGAACTTGGAGCGAAGTCTTAAAGGTAAGTTCGCCAGGACAGAGAGGCGCACACACAGAGAGGGCCACGGAGCCACACACAGAGAGGGTCACGGAGGCACGACGTCGAGGCGGTGTGTAATGCGTCAAGGCGACTGCGAGCCACCAAGCCGTTGCCGCGCGGAATTTTTGAACATGGTCAGTTTTTCGGAGCCCCGCGTGATGTCGGGACGAACTCCGCACAATTCCGCATGGCTCCGGCGATCGAAGTGGGACCGGCCCCGCGACGCCGGTTGGCTCAAGCGACCACGTTAGGTCGCGCTCATCGCATGGAGTCACATGATGGTGGGACAGGCCCTTAAGTCGAATTGGTAGTAAAGAATGCAAACTCAATGCTAGCATTTATTTTGAGAGGGCTGGAATACAACAAGAAGGATGTAATGCTGAGGTTCTATAAGGAGCTTGTCGGGCCACATTTTGAATATTGTGAGCAATTATCTGTACCACATCTGAGGAAGGATGCGCCAGCTCTGGAGAGGGTCCGGAGGAGGTTTACAAGAACGATCCCAGGAATGAGTGGGTTAACATATGATGAGCGTTTGTCGGCACTGGGCCTATTACTCAGAGAGGCAGCATCCCTGGAGAGAAGGAATGTGTGATGTTTTGGGTCGAAACCATCTCATGGTGGATTTGAGTCGTGTCCAAATAAATTTGGAGATACAAGACGCCGTCTTAGTATTCTGTACAGTAACAATTTTAAGAGGGATTAGCTGCTCTCTTCATCTAGTCCAAAGAAAGAATGGACCTGAATCTTAGTGGAACAAAATGGTAGTAAACATGTCCTGTGGTAGTCTGTATATTGGACTAAATATTTCATTGCTCTGTTTGTTTTAATTTATATTCCATGCTCTTAATATTTTATGAACACAGAAATAGAACCTGTTTAGGTTTGTGTCAATATTTCTTCCATTACATGGGACCAGTGCAGATGGAACATCTTCTCATTATTCCCACATAACAAAAGTATATATTTTAAAATATCCGCTGGTTAGTGAACGTAACAAATGAACATTGATTGGACAATTCGAATGTTCAGAACCAAAACAATGAAAAACGACAAGGGTTTCTGATTTCTATTTTCTCGATAACAATAAGAGGTGATTATTTGGCGTTGGAGCAATCACATTGGCTCCATTCCCAAACTTATTTCACTGTCGACAAAAATGCTGGAGAAACTCAGCGGGTGAGGCAGCATCAATGGAGCGAAGGAAATTGGCGATGTTTTGGGTCGAGACCCTTCTTCAGACTGATGTGGGTGGGGGGGGGATGAATAAAGGAAGAGGGAGAGCTGAGAAGGGGAGGAGACAGCAAGGGCTACCAGAAATTGGAGAAGTCAATGTTTATGCCACTAGGGTGCAGACTGCCCAAGCGGAATATGAGGTGCTGCTCCTCCAATTTACGGTGGTGCTCACTCTGGCCATGGAGGAGGCCCAGGACAGAAAGGTCGGATTCAGAATGGGAGGGGGAGTTGAAGTGCTGAGCCACCGGGAGATCAGGTTGGTTAATGCAAACCGAGCGGAGGTGTTGGGCGAAATGATCGCCAAGCCTGCGCTTGGTCTCACCGATGTAGATCAGTTGACATCCAGAGCATAATTTCACTGCCACCTATTGCCTCTGACATGTCAAAGGACTCCTGAATCTCCTGCCTCCCTTACACACTGGGGACAGTTGTCCAATTAATCATGGTTGGGATGTGGAGAGAAGCCCACGAGCTCCTACCTCACAGCGCCAGAGACCCGGTCTCCATCCTGAGTGCTGTCTGTGTGTGTGTGTGGAGATTTTACACATTCTCCGTGGGATCCCATGTATTTCATCCGGTTCGTGCTCCGGTTTCCTCCCACGCTCCAAAGACGTGCAGGTTATTTAGTTTAGAGATAGTCCCTTCGGCCCACGGAGTCCGCACCGACCAGCGATCCCCGCACACTAACACTATCCTACACACACTAGGGACAATTTACATTTACACCAAGCCAATTAACCTACAAGCCTGCCCGTCTTTGGAGTGTGGGAGGAAACTGAAGATCTCGGAGAAAACCCACGCAGGTCACGGGGAGAACGTACAAACTCCGTACAGTCAGCACCCGTAGTCGGGATCGAACCCTGGTCTCCGGTGCTGCAAGCGCTGTAAAGCAGCGACTCTACCGCTGCGCCACCGTGGCCGTTGTCTGTACTGTGTTTTTCCCCGTGACCTGCGTGGGTTTTCTCCGAGATCTTCGGTTCCCTCCCGCACTCCAAAGACGCGCAGGTTTGTAGGTTAATTGACTCCTGTAAATTGCCTCCTATCAACAGGATTGGAAAGTGGGTTACCATAGAGCTCGTGTACGGTGATCGATGGTCTGCGTGGACGCGGTGGGCCGAAGGGCCTGTTTCCATGCACGGTCTCCAAACTAAACTAAATCAGCAATTGACGTTTTTTAGTATAGTTTCGAGATACTGCCTGACCCGCTGAGTTACTCCAGCATTTTGTGTCTATCTTTCGAGTAGATAAGTGCTGGAATGGTCATGTAGTTAGTGGGTCAAAATATCTCGGCTATGTTTCGTTTACTTCAGCGATACAGAGCAGGAAACGGACCCTTCGGCCCATCGAGTCCTCACCAACGAGCAACCCCCACACGTTAACACTATCCCTCACACACTGGGGACAAGTTACACTTGGTACAGGCCAACAAACCCGCCCGGCTTTGGAGTGTGGGAGGAAACCGAAGATCTCAGAGAGAACTCACGGGGAGAACGTACAGACAGCGCCCGTAGTCGGGATCGAACCCAGGTCTCCGGCGCTGTGAGGCAGCAACTCTACCGCTCTGCTGCCCTTGAGAAGGGATAGTGTGGAAAGGAAGCAGGGAAGGTTGTGTCTTATCTGCAGCAGAGCAAACCATCTCCACGTCACAACTTCTACGGGCCCCTTCTTTCTCCGTCTCGCTCTCTCTCACCCGCCAAACTTTACAATGCAGGGAGTTTAGGACGGAACTGCAGATGCTGGTTTAAACCGAAGATAGACACAAAAGGGTGGAGGGACAGACGACATCTCTGGGGAGAAGGAATGGGCGACGTTTCTGGTCGAGAGCCTTGACCCGAAACGTCACCTATTCCTTGCATCCAGAGATGCTGCCTGACCCACTGAGTTAAGCCCCTGTCGCACTTAGGAGACCTAAACAGCAACCTCTGGTGACCTTGCCCGCCACCCAAGGTTTCCATGAGGTCACCGGAGGTTTTGGTCACTCTCCCTAATGGTCGAAAGTGGTTTCCGCGTGGTCGAGGCTTCATCTAGGTTGCTGCTATTTTTTCCATCGTGATTAAAACTGGCCTCGACTAAAAATAGGTTGGCGTTTTAAAAATCGATAATTTTTTCAGTCTCGGGTCCAGTTGAAGCCGGTTTTCTTCACAGTGGAGGAAGGTTTTCAACATCTGCATGGGAGGTGGTAGGAGGTTGCAGGTCACCTCCACCTTGATATTTTTTTTGGGTGCAGGCAAGGTTGCCAGAGGTTGCTGTTTAGGTCTCCTAAGTGGGACAGGCCCTTAACTCCGGTGTTTTTTTTTCTGCTTAGGATGCAGGGCACAGATAAATAGAAACAGCAGATGATGATGAATTCTGCTGGTCTCCAAGTAAATTCAGGGAAACAGAATGAAATTTGTTAATTATTCTACTGAGAGACAAACAGAAAGGAGAAGCTGGCACATTTGCGGGATCCTCAGGCAACAGAACATCCAGCTTATGTGCAACTTAACCAACCAGAAAGAGATTGAATAAACATCTCTTTGGCCAGTGCCAGAAAATGCCCACTAAAATATCTTGCCTTCTGTTTTTTTTTCTCCACATTGTGTTTGCCCTAACTAACTGAGAATGCATCACAGAGCTCAAACTACAGGGACAACAAACTTCATAGAATTACTGAAAGTTGTGATTCACAAAATAAATTTAATTCTGCGCATTCAGGCACAAACCAAAGGGTTCTTTTTAGATTGTAGACTCTGGAGATACAGTGTGGAAACAGGCCCTTCTTCCCAATGAGTCCGCACCCAGCAGCGATACCTGCAAATTAACTCACTCGCTCTCACTCGCTCTCACTCGCTCTCACTCGCTCTCACTCGCTCTCACTCGCTCTCACTCGCTCTCACTCGCTCTCACTCGCTCTCACTCGCTCTCACTCGCTCTCACTCACTTTTATACCAAGCAAATTATTCGACAAACTTGTACGGTGTGTGCGGTGACCTGATTCGTCAGTCAATGATCCCGGCAGTCGCTGAAAAGATCACCAAGTGTGACAGGCCCTTAACACTATCTTACACACATTGGGGACAATTTACATTTACACCAAGCCCATTAACCTACAGACCTTTACGTCTTTGGAGTGTGGGGGGAAACCGAAGATCTCGGAAAAACCCCACGCAGGTCACGGGGAGAGCGTGCAAACTCCGTACAGACAGCACCCGTAGTCGGGATCGAGCCCGGGTCTCCGGCGCTGCAAGAGCTGTAAAGCGGAGACTCTACCGCTGCGCCACCCAATCTGGCATTAAGGTTGTACAAGCTGCTTCCTGTCCAATTCTCATGCATTTGGTGGTGACTCGAAGCTGCGACCTGCTCGTATTGACACTAAATCCATGTACATACATCACCTTAAAGCTCCAATCTCTCCTAATTGTTTCCAAGGCATCATTTAGTTGTCCAAACACATTATTACCATGGTAATATAACTTTAGGGGCTTTGTCTGATAGTCAATAGACAATACAATAGGTGCAGGAGTAGGCCATACGGCCCTTCGAGCCAGCACCGCCATTCAATGTGATCATGGCTGATCATTCCCAATCAGTACCCCGTTCCTGCCTTCTCCCCATATCCCCTGACTCCGCTATCCGCTAAAAGACCCCACACATCTCCATCACGGTCTGTTCACCCTGCTACCCTCGGGAAAAAGATATCGCAGCATAAGGAGCAGAACATCAAGGTTCTGCAACAGCTTCTTCCCACGAGCCATCAGACTCCTGAATGCCATGTAATGGGCTGCCACCGTTGTCTATTTATCCTTTTCATCCATGACTATCCTTCTGTTAATTTATTGTGTTGCACAGGGAGCCAAATGCAACATAATTTCGTTTGGAACTGCATATATCAATGTATTTCTAAATGACAATAAAGTTTGTTTGACTTGACTTGACTTGACTATCTTTAAGAGCCCTATCTAGCTCTCTTGAAAGCATCCAGAGAACTGGCCTCCACCGTCCTCTGAGGCAGAGGATTCCACAGACTCACAACTCTCTGTGAGGAAAAGTGTTTCCTCATCTCTGTTCTAAATGGCTTACTCCTTATTCTTAAACTGTGGCCCCTGGTTCTGGACTCCCCCCAACATCGGGAATATGTTTCCTGCCTCTAGCGTGTCCAAGCCATTAACAATCTTATATGTTTCAATGAGATTCCCTCTCATCCTTCTAAATAGTCATAGAGTGAGAGTGTGGAAACGGGCTGAACTTGCCCACACCGGCCAACATGTCCCAGCTGCACTAGTCCCACATGCCCACGTTTGGTCCATATCCCTCCAAACCTGTCCTATCCATGTACCTGTTAAAGAAGGAACTGCAGATGCTGGTGAATCGAGGGTTACACAAAAAGCTGGAGAAACTCAGCGGGTGCAGCAGCATCTAAGGAGCGAAGGAGATAGGCGACGTTTCGGGTTGAGACCCTTCTTCCTGCCTTCTCCTCATATCCCCTGACTCCGCTATTTTTAAAAGCCCTCTCTAGCTCTCTTGAAAGCATCCAGAGAAGCAGCCTCCACCATCCTCTGAGGCAGAAAATTCCACACACTCACAACTCTGTCGGAAGAAGGGTCTCGACCCGAAACGTCGCCTATCTCCTTCGCTCCTTAGATGCTGCTGCACTCGCTGAGTTTCTCCAGCTTTTTGTGTAACCCCCTATCCATGTACCTGTTTAATTGTTTCTTAAACGTTGGGATAGTCCCAGCCTCAACTACCTCAACCGGCAGCTCGTTCCATACACCCACCACCCTTTGTGTGAAAAAGTTGCCCCTCAGATTCCTATTAAATCTTATCCCCTTCACCTGAAGCCTATGTCATCTGGTCCTTGATCATCTACTCTGGACAAGAGATTCTGTGCATCTACCACTGACAACTACTAACATGGGCACATGTTTCATAAGAATGTTATAAGTGTGAGAATTATGTCAAAGTGATTAACAGATGGTTTGCAATCCCATGGTAGATTAAACTCATTAAATATTTTATATGGACAAGACAAGTATTAATAACCGACATTGCAAACTCAATAACTTGCTGTACTTTTTGTTGCTGTTTAAGAATTTAGAAGGATATGGCCAAAAAATGACTCCATCACTTTTTTTGCATATTTTGCATATCTTTCATTCATTTGTTCTAAATCTCTTGTTTCCCTTTTTCCTGACCCTCAACCTGAAACGTCACCCATTCCTTCTCTCCACAGATGCTGCCTCACCCGCTGAGTTACTCCAGTTACTTTTGTGCCTAACTTAGATTATATCCAGTATCTGCATACCTATTCTGGATGGTCAGCGATGATCCTATTGAAGGGCAGTGCTGGCTCGAAGGGCCTACTCCTGCACCTATATTCTATGTTTGCAACTGGCAATAGAATGCAGAGCAGAATAGCAAATGAACAGGCCCTTCGGCCCACTGGAGCTATGCTGTTTTGTGAAATAATAACACATGGTCTCTCCGTGAAAGTTTGGTTCAACCCTCGGAGGGTTAATCGGATGACACCATTCAGCCAGGATTGGTGAGCAATAATATAACAGCACGGTTTTGTCTTGTCCTTTGCAGAATTGTGTGTTAACGGAGGCCAATCCAAAGACAAGAAACAGAGCCACAGTGTTTAAATTATTAACGGAGATACCAGCGATGCATGGGAAAGGCAGCGACAGACTTTTGCTTAACAAGACCATTAAAAATTCATCTGGAATTGAAGACATGTAGTGGCTAAAATGCTCATTTCAGAGTCCAGTGGGTACAGAACGTTATCTTAAATCCCTCTTACCACTTAAAGCGCCTGCGTCTAATTTGTCGTCTTTTTTTTCCCCTTTGTCTTCACCGTGTGTGGAGGAGTCCGCAGTATGTGCGGGGTGAGGCGTGGGGGGATAGAGGGGTGGGCTGGATGTAGTGGAAGGAAGGAAAGTTGCCCAACCTTTTACAAAGAGACAATTGCCTCGAGTGTTGCAAATGTCCTGGTTAAATAATCTTTTCCTGATCTCCCCTTTATTCCATCACCCTTACATCTGATGGATCTTGTGAACAATTTAGTTCTAGTTTAGTTTAATTTAGTTTAGTTTTGTTTACTTTAGTATAATTCTCATTAAGTTCTTGTTTAGTTTAGTTTATTATTACTGTCGGTGTTGACAAGGTTTACAAGACTGAAATGTATGAATGACAAAGGACACTTTACTTTTTACTTTACTTTACTTTCTAGTTTAGTTTAGTATAGTTTAGGTTAATTTAATTCTAGTTCTAGTTTGGTTTAGTATAGATTAGTTTAGTTCTAGTTTAGTTTAGGTAGTTCTAGTTTAGGTAGTTCTAGTTTAGGTAGTTCTAGTTTAGGTAAGTTCAGTTTATGTTCTAGTTTAGGTTCTCGTTTAGGTTCTAGGTTAGGTTGGTTCTAGGTTAGGTTAGGTTGGTGTTAGGTTAGGTTGGTGTTAGGTTAGGTTAGGTTGGTTCTAGGTTAGGTTGGTTCTAGGTTAGGTTAGGTTGGTTCTAGGTTAGGTTGGTTCTAGTTAAGTTTAATTCTAGTTCTAGTTTAGTTTTTTGTTAAGGTTAATTTAATTCGAGGTTTAGTTTAATTCTAGTTTAGGTTAGTTCTAGTTTAGCTTAGTTTAGGTTAGGCTGGTTCTAGTTTAGGTTAGGTTGGTTCTAGTTTGGGTTAGGTTGGTTCTAATTTGGGTTAGGTTGGTTCTAGTTTGGGTTAGGTTAGTTCTAGTTTAGCTTAGTTTAGGTTGGGTTGATTCTAGTTTGGGTTAGGTTGGTTCTAGTTTGGGTTAGGTTGGTTCTGGTTTAGTTTAGGTTGGTTCTAGTTTAGTATAGTTCTAGTTTGGGTTCTAGTTTAGGTTAGTTTTAGTTTAGTTAAGTTTAATTCTAGTTCTAGTTTAGTTTTGTTAAGGTTAATTTAATTCTAGTTCTAGTTTAGTTTAATTCAAGTTTAGTTGAGTTTAGGTTAGTTCTAGTTTAGGTTAGTTTATTATTATTGCCAGTGTACTGAGGTACAGTGAAAAGCTTTTTTGGTGTGTCCTATCCAGTCAATCAGTGCCCCGTTCCTGCCTTCTCCCCATATCCCCTGACTCCGCTATCTTTAAGAGCCCGATCTAACTCTCTCTTGAAAGCATCCAGAGAACCTGCCTCCACCGCCCTCTGAGGCAGAGAATTCCACAGACTCACCACTCTCTGTGAGAAAAAGTGTTTCCTCATCTCCGTTAACCATATAACCATATAACAATTACAGCGCGGAAACAGGCCATCTCGGCCCTTCAAGTCCGTGCCGAACAACTTTTTTCTCTTAGTCCCACCTGCCTGCACTCATACCATAACCCTCCATACCCTTCTCATCCATATGCCTATCCAATTTATTTTTAAATGATACCAACGAACCTGCCGCCACCATTTCCACTGGAAGCTCATTCCACACCGCTACCACTCTGAGTAAAGAAGTTCCCCCTCATGTTACCCCTAAACCTCTGTCCCTTAATTCTAAAGTCATGTCCTCTTGTTTGAATCTTCCCTATTCTCAAAAGGAAAAGCTTGTCCACATTAACTCTGTCTATCCCTCTCATCATTTTAAAGACCTCTATCAAGTCCCCCCCTTAACCTTCTGCGCTCCAGAGAATAAAGACCTAACTTATTCAACCTATCTCTGTAACTTAGCTGTTGAAACCCAGGCAACATTCTAGTAAATCTCCTCTGTACCCTCTCTATTTTGTTGACATCCTTCCTATAATTGGGCGACCAAAATTGTACACCATACTCCAGATCTGGTCTCACCAACGTCTTGTACAATTTTAACATTACATCCCAGCTTCTATACTCAATGCTCTGATTTATAAAGGCTAGCATACCAAAAGCTTTCTTTACCACCCTATCTATATGAGATTCTACCTTCAAGGAACTATGCACGGTTATTCCCAGATCCCTCTATTCAACTGTATTCTTCAATTCCCTACCGTTTACCATGTACGTCCTATTTTGATTTGTCCTGCCAAGGTGTAGCACCTCACATTTATCAGCATTAAACTCCATCTGCCATCTTTCAGCCCATTTTTCCAACTGGCCTAAATCACTCTGTAGACTTTGGAAATCCTCTTCATTATCCACAACACCCCCTATCTTGGTATCATCTGCATACTTACTAATCCAATTTACCACCCCTTCATCCAGATCGTCCGTTCTAAATGGCTTACTCCTTATTCTTAAACTGTGGCCCCTGGTTCTGGACTCCCCCAACATCGGGAACATGTTTCCTGCCTCTAGCGTGTCCAAGCCCTTAACAATGTTATATGTTTCAATGAGATCCCCTCTCATCCTTCTATACTCCAGAGTGTACAAGCCCAGCCGCTCCATTCTCTCATAACATCCGGGAAGAAACAGTCCCTGAATCTGGAGTTGTGCGATTCCAAGCTTCTGTACCTCTTGCCTGATGGGAGAGAGGAGAAGAGTGAGTGACCGGGGTGAGACTGGACCCCGGTAATACCGGTGGTCTTGCCGAGGCAGCGTGAGGTGCAGATGGCAAATCTTCACGAAGATCAAACATAACTCCTATTCCAGATTCTTTAAAGTTGCCTCCTCTCTCATCCTAAAGTCACTATTAACATAAGCAGTGGGTTGAAAGCCTTTGTTTCATGGTCTTTGAAAGCCGGCTGAAATATTCCATGTTCTTGCAAACGCCTTAATCTACAGTACATGTCTGCTTTCACAAGCAAAATGCTAATTGAACTCCAAAATTAATTCATTATGATTTTTGAAGAGACAGTAAAATGTAACGCACATGATTTCTTCCCCAGAGCATTGATAATGAGAGCCTTAAGATACAAGATTACTGCGTTGTCCATTACTAATGAAGATACTCCCTGCCAAAGCACTGATGGACAGTTCCTTGTATAAGTGGACAATAAGGTCCCAAGATAAGATACAAAAGGCTGGAGTAACTCATGGGGACACAGCATTTCTGGAGAACATGGATTGGTGATGTTCTGTATTGGGACCTTCTTCTGACTCCAATCTGAAGAAGGATCTCGACCTGAATCATCACCCATTCCTTCTTTCCAGAGATGCTGCCTGTCCCGTTGAGTCACTCCAGAATTTTGTGCCTATCTTCGGTGTAAACCAGCACCTGCAGTTCCTTCCTACACTTTACTTATCCTTACTTAAGAGAGCGTGCTGGCCAGTTGTATCGTGGCTTGGTTCGGCAACTTGAACGCCCTGGAGCGGAAAAGACTACAAAACGTAGTAAACACTGCCCAGTCCATCATCGGCTCTGATCTCCCTACCATCGAGGGGATCTATCGCAGTCGCTGCCTCAAAAAGGCTAGCAGCATCATCAAGGACCCACACCATCCTGGCCACACACTCATCTCCCCGCTGCCTTCAGGTAGAAGGTACAGGAGCCTGAAGACTGCAACGTCCAGGTTCAGGAATAGCTACTTCCCCACAGCCATCAGGCTATTAAACTAATAAGAAGCTACCGGGCTATTAAACTCAACTCAAACAAAACTCTGAACATTAATAGCCGATTAGCTGTTTATTTGTACCCTAATCTGTTTTATTTATTTATGTGTGTGTGTGTATATATATATACGTGCATACGCATATACTCACACATACACATACACACACATACACATATATATATTTGTCCTATCTGGGACACATGACAATAAACTGTCTTGAATCATATTCTCCAGAGATGCAGCTCGACCCACTGCGTTACTCCAGCATTTTGCGTCTTTCTTTGGTAAACCAGCACCTGCAGTTCCTCGTTTAATCACTAGCCTATCTTTGGCCTGCACCCACCTCTCTACCAGCCTTCTCTCCCACCCCCCGCCCCCTTACTGCATTCAGTCTGAAATAGAATATTGAGCCGAAACGTCACCTATCCACGTTCTCCAGGGATGCTGCCTGACCCATTGAGTACTCCAGTATTTTGTGCCTTTCCTTGATAAAGCAGCATCTACCGAGATCACAAGGCAACACGGTTTTCTTAAAAAAGTCACAAAGATCAAGGTTCATTGATAACACGTTCAATATCGTTCAATAAACTAATGGGAATCACAAGTAAGGTGATAGCTTCTTGAGTAAAGATCAGTTGTAAAATTCTTCGACATTGAAAGATGTTGAGACCAAGAATTGAAATACTGCCACGACTGGAAACCTGGTTATTAGATTGTATTTGGATACATCGTTAATTATGGGCTGTCAACAAATCAAAAAAAAGAAACTGCAGAGGCTGGAAATCTGAAATAAAACCAGAACATGATGTCTGAAATAAAAGCAGGAAAATGACCAGCGGATTGGACGGCATTAGTTTTCGAGAGAGCGCGTGGAAACAGGCCCGCCATCCCACTGTGTCCGTGCTGGCCATCGAACACCTGTACACTAGTTCTATCCGACACCATCGGGGCCCTTTACACAAGCCAATTAACTCTCAAACCTGCGAGTCTTTGGAGTGTGGGAGGAAACCCACGTGGGTCACGGGGAGAACGTACACATTCCCTACAGATGGCAACTGTGGTCAGGATCGAACCCGGGTCACTGGCTCTGTGAGGCAGCAACTCTGCCGCTACGCCACCGTGCTGTGGACACGGAGCGCGTGCAAACTCCGCAGAGGGAGCGGCCGAGGTCGTGGATTGATCCCTGGTGCTTCCGCCGGTCCAAAAGCTGCGGCGATACGCTGCCCTATTGTCCTTTTCACCGGGTCAAGACCTGGAGGTCATAATGAGAGAGGGACGAGTTGAATAGGGACACGAGGGGCAACCTTTCTGTGGATCTATGGAACGAGCTGCCAGAGGAGGTAGCTGAGGCAGATGCTATATAATGGTATTAGAAAGATTCTTGTACAGGTACATGGATGGGATAGGTTAAAGCTCAGGATGGCAGGACTGACATATGGTGAAAGAATGGGTCGACTGGGCTTGCATTCACTAGAATTTAGAAGGATGAGAGGGGATCTCATAGAAACATATACAATTCTTAAAGGATTGGACAGGCTAGATGCAGGGAAAATGTTCCCGATGGTGGGGGAGTCCAGAACCAGGGGTCACACAGTTTGACAACAAGGGTGAGGCCGTTTAGGATTGAGATGAGGAAAAACATTTTCACCCAGAGAGTTGTGAATCTGTGGAATTCTCTGCCACAGAAGGCAGTGGAGGCCAATTCTCTGGATGTTTTCAAGAGTGAGTTCGATTTAGCTCTTAGGGCTAACGGAATCAAGGGATATGGGGAGAAAGCAGGAACGGGGTACTGATCTTGGATGATTAGCCATGATCATATTGACTGGTGGTGTTGGCTCGAAGGGCCAAATGGCCTACTCCCGCACCTATTTCTATGTTTCTACATTTAGAAGGACATGAGCCAACACAAGGAAATGGGACTGGCTTAGATGTGACCTGTTTGTCGGCATGGTCGAGTTGGGCCGAATGGCCTGCTTCTGTGCTGTCTGACTGTAATGCCAGTCTGATGATGGTGCGTTATTGTTGATATTTGTTTACCAAGCCAGTTGCAGAATTCCTTGTAAGGGTGGCACGGTGGCTCAGCGGGTAGAGCTACTGCCTCCCAGCGCCAGAGACCCAGGTTCGATCCCGACTACGGGTGCATGGCTGTACAGATTCTCCACGTGACCTGCGTGGGTTTTCTCCAAGATCTTCGATTTCCTCCCACACTGCAAAGACCTTCAGGTTTGTAGGTTACTTGGCTCGGTATAAGTATAAATTGCCCCTGATGTGTGTAGGATAGTGTTAGTGTACAGGGATCGCTGGTCAGTGGGCTGAAGGGCCTGTTTCCGCCCTGTATCGCTAAAACCTAAAATTAAAACTAAGTACTCTTTAAAAGGCCTGATTATTTATTCAGTAAGTGGAAGCCAATAGTCCTGTTATGCCCCTGTCCCACTTAGGAAACCTGAACGGAAACCTCTGGAGACTTTGCGCCCCACCCAAGGTTTCCGTGCGGTTCCCGGACGTTTTTGTCAGTCTCCCTAATGATCGAAAGTGGTTTCCGTTTTAAAATCGGTAATTTTTTAGTCGAAGTCGGTTGCGATGCGAGTTGAAGGTGGTTGCCGGAGGACGAAAACCTCCGGGAACCACACGGAAACCTTGGGTGGGGCGCAAAGTCTCCAGAGGTTTCCGTTCAGGTTTCCTAGGTGGGACAGGGGTATAACCAACAGTCCCGGCAACATGTCTCAGAAGCTAATGAACTTGTAAATGCAGTACAAAATTAATAATATCTTAAAAAAAAACTCGCAACAAAGGGTCTGTTCAAATGCAGATGAAATTCTGCTGGAGGAAGCTGGCACTGTACAAAGGTCGAGCCATTCACTTGTTTAAAATGCTCTGCTGCAAATTGAACAAGAGTTGAAAAGAACTCCTCTGTTATTCAACTCGGAAATAATAGCTCCAAACATTGCGACACTCGAGGTATTGTGGGCTCCTGCATTTATCCATATCTCAGAGCACGTTGACATCAATTAGCTTTTCTAGATAGTTTCACAATTCCTTAATCCTTTAGAATTCCACTATTGTGAAGATGGGTTCGAGACGTTGCACAAAAACCTGAGCCAATTTTATACAACAAGAATGCATTTTTTGTGCTTTATTTCAAATTTCTAATCAAGTTTTACTTTGTTGTGGGGTCATAGAACAGTGAAATATTTGGGTGCTACCTGGAAAAGCAAATACAGAATCTTAGCCCATGGAAATTATTCCCCAGATTCAGCAACTTTGCCTGTCTGTTGTTTTGCTTGAGAAACGGGTTTCCCAGCTGATATCGGGCAACTGAATCATCCTACCACAACCAGAGAGCAGTACTGGTCTCAACCCGTAACGTCACCCATTCCTTCTCTGTGGAGATGCTGCCTGTTACTCCAGAGTTTTGTGTCTGCCTGTACCTCAGCGAGGTGCTTTCAAGGAATATGATAGCAGCACTGGTGAGACCTTCAACATTCAGCTGTAGTATACCAGCATCCTTGCCTTTGACGGCAACTGCTGCCCGCTCCGAAAAGAGGGCGAAGCTTGGCTCTCCAGCGCCTCTAATTCCTGAGAAGAATCCGGAGAGTCGGTTTGTCAAGGAGGACTCTAACTTCTACAGGTGCACAGTAGAGAGCTTGCTGACCGGTTGCATCGTGGCTTGGTTCGGCAACTTGAGCGCCCTGGAGAGGAAAAGACAACAAAAAGTAGTAAACACTGCCCAGTCCATCATCGGCTCTGACCTCCCTTCCATCGAAGGGGTCTACCGCAGTCGCTGCCTCAAAAAGGCTGGCAGCATCATCAAGGACCCACACCATCCTGGCCACACACTCATCTCCCCGCTACCTTCAGGTAGAAGGTACAGGAGCCTGAAGACTGCAACGACCAGGTTCGGGAATAGCTACTTCCCCACAGCCATCAGGCTATTAAACTCAACTCAAACAAAACTCTGATCATTAATAGCCCATTGCACTTTATCAGTTTATTTATTCATGTGTGTATATATTTATATAATGGTATATGGACACACTGATCTGTTTTGGAGTCAATGCCGTCTATGTTCTGTTGTGTTGAAGCAAAGCAAGAATTTCATTGTCCTATCAGGGACACACGACAATAAACTCACTTGAACGTGAACACTCGGTCTTTGTCCTATCCTTGGTCTGGCTTTGTGTTATAGATGTAATCTCTGAGTGCCCGCTCTACCACCCACCGAATGGAGCTCTGTCAGGGCCTGGCAGACATTGACGCGGGGACAACAACTTGGCTGCTCAACATCCCACTTGAGATCTAACTATTCCTTTGGTTTGAGAAGGAACTGCAGATGCTGGAAAACCGAAGGTAGACAAAAATGCTGGAGAAACTCAGTGGGTGCAGCAGCATCTATGGAGCGATGGAAATGGGCGACGTTGTGGGTCGAAAAATCCTTCTTCAAATTCCTTTGGTTTATGTTTGAAGAAGAAGGAATATGATCTGCTGTTTGTAATATGAATGTGCCAGGATTTCGCTGAGGCTCGCCTTTGAAAGAAATAAACTCACTTGAACGTAAGAAGTTGGGTCTTTATTCTTTGGAGCGCAGAAGGTTAAGGGGGGACTTGATTGAGGTCTTTAAAATGATGAAAGGGATAGACAGAGTTGACGTGGATAAGCTTTTCCCATTGAGGGTAGGGAAGATTCAAACAAGAGGGCATGACATGAGAATTAAGGGACAGAAGTTTAGGGGTAACATGAGGGGGAACGTCTTTACTCAGAGTGGTGGCTGTGTGGAATGATCTTCCAGCAGAAGTGGTGGAGGCAGGATCGATTTTAACATTTAAAAGTAAAGTGGATAGGTATATGGACGGGAAGGGAATGGAGGGGTATGGTCTGAGTGCAGGTAGATGGGACTAGGGGAAAATAAATGTTCGGCATGGACTGGAAGGGCCGAGAAGGCCTGTTTCTGTGCTGTAATTGTTATATGGTTAAATGAATAAACTTGAAGAAGATTGAGGATGAAGTAATGGATGACATTGAAGGCGGGACGTTCTGAAGAAGGAGACACGATTGCCACAAAGATAAATTAAATGTACAAGATTAAAAAATCATAATTACGAGATGGGATGTTCTGTACAGTCAGAAGAGGCATGGCTCATTTTGTTGCCTGGAATTCTAATCAGCCACAGAAGTTAACGACCCTTCAAGCACGCAAGATGGACACAAAATGATGGAGTAACTCAGCGGGACAAGCAAGTCAAGACAGTTTATTGTCATGTGTCACAGATAGGACAATAACACACCTCTTGAGGGAAGGAATGGGTGATGTTTCGGTCGACATCCATCTTCAGGGGAGAGGGAGATTCATAGATAAGGAAGTGTTAGGTGTGAACACAGGACAAAGGGGATGGAGATCAAGGACAATGTCGAAGAGATCGTTGTTAGCTGGGAGAAGGTGGTAACAAAGCACGCAGTGATAAAATGTAATCGGAGAGGGTCAGACTGGTCGGAGAACTGGGAAGGTGGAGGGACAGAGAGAGAGAGAGGGAAAGCAAGGGTTACTTGAGGTTGGAGACGTCAATGTTCACACTGCTGGGGTGTAACTGCCTAAGTGAAATATGAGGTGCTGCTCCTCCAATTTGCCCTGGGCCTCACTCTGACAATGGAGGAGGCCCAGGACAGAGAGGTCAGTGTGGGAATGGGAGGGGGAGTTGAAGTGGTGATCAGGTGGGTTTAGGTGGACTGAGCGGAGGTGTTCTGTGAATCAGCCTCTGGCCTGTTCTCACAGCCGACGGACGCCATTCACTCTCTCCATCTGTAGACGTGGGTTAATCGAGGAGATAGGTTCAAGGTGAAGAGGGAAAAAATGTAATAAGAATCTGAGGGGTGATTTTTTCACACAAAGGGTGGTGGGTGCATGGAACTAGCTGCCAGAGGAGGTAGTTGAGGCTGGGACTATCTCAACATTTACAAAACTGCAGAAACGGTGTTAAAGAAGGAACTGCAGATGCTGGAGAATCGAGGGTTACACAAAAAGCTGGAGAAACTCAGCGGGCGCAGCAGCATCTAAGGAGCGAAGGAGATGGGCGACGTTTCGGGTCGAGACCCTTCTTCAGACTGGTCAGGGATCAGGGAAACGAGAGATATAGACAGTGATGTGGAGAGATAAAGAACAATGAATGAAAGATATGCAAAAAAGTATTGATGATAAAGGAAACAGGCCGTTGTAAGCTGTTTGTAGTGTGAAAATGAGACTTGGGTGGGGGAGAGATAGAGAGAGAGGGAATGCCAGGGCCCGAGGGCTGAGGGAGAGGTGGGAAGGGGAGGAGGCAGCCTGGGTTAACAGAATTGAGAAAATTGCAGACACAGGCCCTTTGACCTACTGAACCCATGCCAACCATCGATCACCTTTTAATATTAGATTAGTTTAGTTTATTGTGACGTCCACTGAGGTACAGTGAAAGGGTTTTGTTGTGTACTAACCAGTCAGCAGAAAGAATACATGATTATAGTCGACCCATTCACAGTGTATAGATACATAATAAGGGAATAACGTTTAGTGCATGGTAAAGTTGTTATCCCATGTTTTCACTCCCTACAAGTCAAAGGCAGAGGGTCTATCACAACATTGAGACGGGTAAACATAGAAACATAGAAATTAGGTGCAGGAGTAGGCCATTCAGCCCTTCGAGCCTGCACCGCCATTCAATATGATCATGGCTGATCATCCAACTCAGTATCCCGTACCTGCCTTCTCTCCATACCCTCTGATCCCCTTAGCCCCAAGGGCCACATCTAACTCCCTCTTAAATATAGCCAATGAACTGGCCTCAACTACCCTCTGTGGCAGAGAGTTCCAGAGACCCACCACTCTCTGTGTGAAAAAAGTCCTTCTCATCTCGGTCCTAAAGGATTTCCCCCTTATCCTTAAGCTGTGACCCCTTGTCCTGGACCTCCCCAACATTGGGAACAATCTTCCTGCATCTAGCCTGTCCAACCCCTTAAGAATTTTGTAAGTTTCTATAAGATCCCCTCTCAAACTCCTAAATTCTAGAGAGTACATGAATAGGATTAGTTTAGAGGGATATGGGCCAGACGCGGGCAAGTGGGACTGGTGTAGATGGGGCACGTTGGTCGATGTTGGTTTTCAGGATGTATGACTCGGCATAGAAACGGGTCCTACCGCCCATCACGTTTGTGCGTATTATCATGTGCCCGTTTACCAATCCTGTCTTATTAGAACATATGATCGTACAGCACGGAACAGGCCCTTTGGCCCTCAATGTCTGTGCAAGAAACTAATCTTGTCTACCTGCAGAAGATCTGAAGAAGGGTCTCAACCCGAAACGTCACCCATCTATTTTCTCCAGAGATGCTGTGCGACCCGCTGAGTCCAGCCGTTTATGTCAATCTATACAGCACGTGTACAGGCCCTTCGGCCCACTGAGTCCGTGCCGACCAGCGATCCCCGCACACTGTCCAACACACACCAAGCTAATTATAGAGTGTGGGAAAGAGGATAAATAGACAATGGTGGCAGCCCATTACACGGCATTCAGGAGTCTGATGGCTCATGGGAAGAAGCTGTTGCAGAACCTTGATGTTCTGCTCCTTAAGGGCCTGTCCCACCAGCATCCGACTCCATGCGATGAGCGCGATCAAACTAGAAGCGGGGGCCGCGCGGAGGTTGGGTGATCCCTGTACAGGGCCGTTCCCACCAGCATGCGCCTGCATGTGGCAAGCGCGACCAAACCGGCAGCGAGGGCCGCGCGGAGGTCGGGTGAGTGCGCAACGTGGCGCAAAGTGAGGCGAACTTGGCGCAAAGTCTTAAAGGTAAGTTTGCCAGGACAGAGAGGGGCACAGAGGCACACACACAGAGGGCCACGGAGCCACACACATAGAGGGTCACGGAGGCATGACGTTGAGGCGGTGTGTAATGCGTCGAGGCGACTGCGAGCCGACAAGCCGTTGCCGCGCGGAATTTTTGAACACGGTCAGTTTTTCGGAGCCCCGCGCGATGTCGGGACGAACTCCGCACAATTCCGCACGGCTCCGGCGATCGAAGTGGGACCGGCCCCGCGACGCCGGACGGCTCAAGCGACCACGTTAGGTCGCGCTCATCGTATGGAGTTGCATGCTGGTGGGACAGGCCCTTTATGCTACGATATCTTTTGCCCGAGGGCAGCAGAGTGAACAGTCCGTGATGGGGATGTGTGGGGTCTTTTATAATGCTGCTGGCCTTAGACACGCAACGTTTGGTCGCAATATCCCCGATTGAGGGGGAAAGAAGTCCCGATGATTTTTTCCGCTGTCCTCACCACTCTCTGCACGGACTTCCAGTCGGAGTCTTTACAGCCCCCAAACCAGACAGAGATACAGCTGGTCAAAATACTCTCTATGGTGCCCCTGTAGGAAGTGGTGAGGATGGGATGGGGGAGGTGAGCTCTTCTCATCCGGCGCAGAAACGTACAGACAGCACCCGTAGTCGGGATCGAACCCGGGTCTCCGACGCTGCAAGGCAGCAACTCTACCGCTGCGCCACCGTGGGCTTTCGTAAAGACGAGGTGTAAATGTAACATTTTCTCCCTTTCACCCCAAACTCGTTCTATTGCCTTCTGTCTCTCATCTTCCATTGTCGGGCAGAGTTTAACCAGACCGCACTTAGGAGAAGCTAATAAAGAACAGGAATTAGCGAAAACAACCTTTAATATGCTTCTGTTTCCTTCTGACTGGTGTCGGAGGTTTACAAGCATCTCCCCAAATGTGAAGAGCACCCTTTGCAGCAGCAATTAACTTGTAATTTGACCTCTAGATGTGTGTTAATTAAGCATTCCGTGGCCCCGCAACAGGGATCGCCACCCTTCACGTGCGTTAGAATAATGCAAGCCATGCCTGGCATACAAAATGAGGGCGGACTAAACATATGCCTGTTGCTTAGCAGCTCGTCAGTTCAGTCAAGGGGAAGGAGAGGGGGAGTGCGGGGCTCTCAAAGTCGTGGAGGGGGAGGATGCTCCTCAAACTGCGGAGCATCCTGGACAATACAGCTCACCCCCCCTCCGTGACACACTGGTCAACCTGAGGCGCACCTTCAGCAACAGACTGGTTCCACCAAGATGTAGCACAGAACGCCACAGGAGACCCTTCTTCCCTGTGGCTATCAAACTGGACAACTCCTCTCGCTTCTGTCGTGGGGTAGACTGACCTCCCCTTCCCCCGCCCCCCCCCCCCCCCCCCAAATCTTTGCACATCCCCAATCCTTTCCACTCGTCACTTTAATATCATGCTTCATGTATCTTGTGTTTTCCGACTGTTGGCAGATCAATTTCCCTCCTGGGATCAATAAAGTTCTATTGTATCGTATCATAACATTTAATACAAGGCCATTCATAGAGTCACAGAGTGATACAGTGTGGAAACAGGCCCTTCGGCCCAACTCGCCCACACCAGCCAACATGTCCCAGCTGCACTAGTCTCACCTGCCTGCGTTTGGTCCATATCCCTCCATACCTGTCCTATCCTTATACCTGTTTCAACTTTGTTGAACGATGGGATAGTCCCAGCCTCAACTACCTCCTCTGGCAGCTTGTTCCATGCACCTACAACCCTTTGTGTGAAAAAGTTACCCCTCAGATTCCTATTAAACCTTTTCCCCTTCACCTTGAACCTCTGTCCTCTGGTCATCGATTCCCCTACTCTGGGCAAGAGACTCTGTGCATCTACCCGATCTATTCCTCTCATGGTTTTGGATACCCATAGACCCGTGTTATCTATCAAAAGAGTATTGGATCAGAATGAAAGAAAATGATTGCAGGGTTACAGAGAAGTGGAACTGGTTGAAGTGTCTTCCAATGACCTGGAATGGGATTAATCCATGGGATGGCGGGACGGTCATATGAGGAAAGATTGAAAAAACTAGGCTTGTATTCACTGGAGTTTAGAAGGATGAGAGGAATTCTTATAGAAACATATAAAATTATAAAAGGACTGGACAAGCTAGATGCAGGAAACATGTTCCCAATGTTGGGCGAGTCCAGAACCAGGGGCCACAGTCTTAGAATAAAGGGGAGGCCATTTAAGACTGAGCTGAGAAAAAACGTTTTCACCCAGAGAGTTGTGAATTTGTGGAATTCCCTGCCACAGAGGGCAGTGGAGGCCAAGTCACTGGATGGATTTAAGAGAGAGTTGGATAGAGCTCTAGGGGCTGGTGGAATCAAGGGATATGGGGAGAAGGCAGGCACGGGTTATTGATTGGGGACGATCAGCCATGATTGCAATAAATGGCGGTGCTGGCTCGAAGGGCCGAATGGCCTCCTCCTGCACCGATTTCCTATGTTTCTAATGAACTCAATGCTAAAAGGGCGTCTCCTGTGCCTCTCTCTACCTCTTTCCCTCTCCAACCGAGCCTGCGAGTTGGGGGCTATGCGTGAGTGGATAGGGCGGGAGATGCGGTAAAAGGAGCGAATGAATATTAATATAACATCAAGGGGGGTGGTTAGTGTGTGTGGGGGGGGGGGATGGTTAGTGTGTGTGGGGGGGGGTTGTGTGAGGGGGGTGGTTAGTGTGTGTGGGGGGGGGGTGGTTAGTGTGTGTGGGGGGGGGTGGTTAGTGTGTGTGGGGGGGGTGGTTAGTGTGTGTGGGGGGGGTTGTGTGTGGGGGGGGTTGTGTGGGGGGGGTGGTTAGTGTGTGTGGAGGGGGGGTGGTTAGTGTGTGTGGGGGGGGGGTGGTTAGTGTGTGTGTGTGGGGGGGGTGGTTAGTGTGTGGGGGGAGTGGTTAGTGTGTGTGGGGGGAGTGGTTAGTGTGTGTGGGGGGGGGTGGTTAGTGTGTGTGGGGGGGGTGGTTAGTGTGTGTGGGGGGTGGTTAGTGTGTGTGGGGGGGGGTGGTTAGTGTGTGTGTGGGGGGGGTGGTTAGTGTGTGGGGGGAGTGGTTAGTGTGTGTGGGGGGAGTGGTTAGTGTGTGTGGGGGGGGGTGGTTAGTGTGTGTGTGTGGGGGGGGTGGTTAGTGTGTGGGGGGAGTGGTTAGTGTGTGTGGGGGGAGTGGTTAGTGTGTGTGGGGGGGGGTGGTTAGTGTGTGTGGGGGGGGTGGTTAGTGTGTGTGGGGGGTGGTTAGTGTGTGTGGGGGGGGTGGTTAGTGTGTGTGTGGGGGGTGGTTAGTGTGTGGGGGGAGTGGTTAGTGTGTGTGGGGGGAGTGGTTAGTGTGTGTGGGGGGGGGTGGTTAGTGTGTGTGTGGGGGGGGTGGTTAGTGTGTGGGGGGAGTGGTTAGTGTGTGTGGGGGGAGTGGTTAGTGTGTGTGTGGGGGGGGTGGTTAGTGTGTGTGGGGGGGGTGGTTAGTGTGTGGGGGGGGTGGTTAGTGTGTGGGGGGGAGTGGTTAGTGTGTGTGTGGGGGGGGTGGTTAGTGTGTGGGGGGAGTGGTTAGTGTGTGTGGGGGGAGTGGTTAATGTGTGTGGGGGGGGTGGTTAGTGTGTGTGGGGGGGGTGGTTAGTGTGTGTGGGGGAGGGGGGGTGGTTAGTGTGTGTGTGGGGGGGTTAGTGTGTGTGTGTGTGGGGGGGGATGGTTAGTGTGTGTGGGGGGGGGGGTGGTTAGTGTATTTGTGGGGGTTGTGCTTAATGTGTGTGTGAGACACCACAGGCCCCTCCCCCCAATCGCGCATTGAGGGGATGAGACCCAACGGGTCCTACTTAGTCCAGTTGTTCTCTAAATTTACACAATTTTATACAATCGGGGAAATTAATAATAGTGAATAATCTGGATTTAAATGTTGAGAAGAATTAGGAAAGGGAGATAATGTGGTTATATTGTCTATTTGCGTCCATTCCTTCTCTCCAGAGATGCTGCCTGTCCCGCTGAGTTACTCCAGCATTCTGTGTGTTTGACATTTGTCCAGGAAGCGTTGCGATGGGATCTTGTAATGACGAATGAATCGGAGCCAGTAATAAAAGTAAATCTATGGAAATATCGAGGCAAATAATATCGCTTGAGGTATTGACGAGAACGGCAAAGGTTTGATGAAGTCCAAATTG
Source organism: Raja brachyura (assembly GCA_963514005.1). The sequence goes on from OY740820.1 coordinate 20,869,131, forward strand.
AAGATTAAGCAACAGCTGATTTCTCAGTCGTGAGAACAGAATTTGGGAAAGTGAAATGGTTCATTGTATTGACAAACAACGATTCAGAACAGCAATACAACGTTCCAGGGGGAACAGGAATAAAAACATTCTGCTAAAAAACAAATTAAATACAAAATGAGACGCCACAGATGACTGAGGCGCAAGGGGAAAATTGAAGGGCAGGGGACGGGCAAAGACAGCTACAGAGAACATGACAAAGGAAAATGCAACACACGTCAGGAGAGCAGTGTAAAGGGCCTGTCCTACCATCATCCGACTCCATGCGGTGAGCGCGATCAAACTAGAAGCGGGGGCCGCGCGGAGGTCGGGTGATCCCTGTACAGGGCCGTTCCCAACAGCATGCGCCTGCATGCGGCAAGCGCGACCAAACCGGCAGCGAGGGCCGCGCGGAGGTCGGGTGAGTAGCGCAACGCGGCGCAAAGTGAGGCGAACTTGGAACGAAGTCTAACGTAAGTTCGCCAGGACAGAGAGGGGCACACAGAGAGGGCCGCGGAGCCACACACATAGAGGTTCACGGAGGCACGATGTCGGGGCGGTGTGTAATGCGTCGAGGCGACTGCAAGCCGACAAGCCGTTGCCGCGCGGAATTTTTGAACATAGTCAGTTTTTCGGAGCCCTGTGCGATGTCGGGACGAATTTCGCACAATTCCGCACGGCACCGGCGACCGAAGTGGGACCGGTCCCGCGACGCCGGACGGCTCAAGTGACCACGTTAGGTTGCGCTCATCGCATAGAGTTGCATGCTGGTGGGACAGGCCCTTAAAGGTGGTTTGAAAAGCAAAGAAGAAATATATAATTAACTTTTCAAGGAACTTGAAGCAGAGTTAAGAATATTGGTAGGAAGGAACGGCAGATGCCGGTTTAGACTGAAGATGGGCTTCAAGTAACCCTTGCAGTCCTTCCCTCTCCGACCCTCCCCCACCCTAGTTGTCGTACTAGTTGCGCTGTTGTCCTGTTGAGTTTCTGTATAACTCGTTATCACCTACACCACAGCCAACAATGGACCATTGTGGGCTCCACCTTTCCTTGATCATCATTACTTTTTGCATATCTTTCGTTCATTTGTTCTATTTACATTCTATGACTCTTGTTTCCCTTTCATCGGACTCTCGGTCTGAAGAAGGGTCTCGACCCGAAACATCACGTATTCGTTTTTTGTGTCGTTCTTCGTTGAAAATATTGGGCTGGATATGGATGGCTACCAGCGATCACTTCGAGACCACTGGGATCGCTTCTGGGGCAGGGGTGACCTGTACAATAGGGACGGGCTGCACCTTAATTGGAAGGGGACTGACATTCTGGCCGGCAGGTTTGCCAATGCTACACGGGTGGGTTTAAACTAATCGTGGGGAGGTGGGACCAACAACGTGGGCGCGTGTGCGTGCCGTTAACGGGAAAAGCGTTTAAACTAACAGGGCAGGGGGATGGGAGCCAATGCAAGGAGACAGAGGGCCATAAAAGGAGGACAGAAGCAGAAGGTAGAAGGGAGATTAGAAAAACTAACCTAAAACCTTCGTGCCTTAATGCGAGGAGCATTCGAAATAAGGCGGATGAATTGAATGCGCTGTCAGTAGTTGAGGAATATGATACAGTTGGAATTACGGAGAAGTTGTGTGCAGTTTTGGTTCCCTAATTTGAGGAAGGACATCTTTGCTATTGAGGGAGTGCAGCGTAGGTTCACAATTCCCGGGATGGCGGGACTGTCATACGCTGAGAGAATGGAGCGGCTGGGCTTGTACATTCTGGAGTTTAGAAGGATGAGAGGGAATCTTATTGGAACATATAAGATTATTAAGGGTTTGGACACGCTAGAGGCAGGAAACTTGTTCCTGATGTTGGGGGAGTCCAGAACCAGGGGCCACGGTTTAAGAATAAGGGGCAAGCCATTTAGAACGGTGACGAGGAAACACTTTTTCTCACAGAGAGTTATGAGTCTGTAGAATTCTCTGCCTCAGAGGGCGGTGGAGGCTGGTTCTCTGGATGCTTTCAAGAGAGAGCTAGATAGGCTTAAAGATAGCGGAATCAGGGGATATGGGGAGAAGGCAGGAATGGGGTACTGATTGGGGATGATCAGCCATGATCACATTGAATGGCGGTGCTGGCTTGAAGGGCCGAATGGCCTACTCCTGCACCTATTGTCTACTGTCATGGCTCCAGGGTGACCAAGGCTGGGAGCTAAAGATGCAGGGGTATTCGATATTCAGGAAGGATAGACAGAAAGGAAGAGGAGGTGGGGTGATTTGCTTAGATGCTGTAGAATCAGTATGTGTAGAACTGCGAAATAACCAAGGGCAGGAAACACTTGTCGGAGTTGTATACAGACCACCAACAGGCAGATTGAATAAAAGCACAACAGGGGCCTTTGTTCCATTAGCAAAAGAGTCAACAACCCAGAACTTCTCTGAAGAGATATCTATGTGGAGTTTGCAAGTTCTCTCGATGACTTGTTTTCACTGGGCACTTTGGTTTACCCCCGATTCTACAAGGGGACGTTGGTAGGCTAATTGGAAATTTTCTAATTAGTCTGAGGTTCATTACAAAAAAGATTCAAAGGAGAGTTAAGGGCCTGTCCTACCAGCATCCGACTCCATGCGATGAGCGCGATCAAACTAGAAGCGGCGGCCGCGGGAAGGTCGGGTGATCCCCTGTACAGGGCCGTTCCCACCAGCATGCGCCTGCATGCCGCAAGTGCGACCAAACCGGCAGCGAGGGCTGCATGGAGGTCGGGTGAGTGGCGCAACGCGGCGCAAAGTGAGGCGAACTTGGAGCGAAGTCTTACGGTAAGTTCACCAGGACAGAGAGGGGCACACAGAGCGGCACAGAGGCATACACACAGAAGGCCACAGAGCCACACACATAGAGGGTCATGGAGGCACCTAGAGAGAGGGTCACGGAGGCACGATGTCAAGGCGGTGTGTAATGCGTCGAGGCGACTGCGAGCCGACAAGCCGTTGCCGCGCGGAATTTTTGAACACGGTCAGTTTTTCCGAACCCCACGCGTTGTCGGGACGAACTCCGCACAATTCCGCACGGCTCCGGCGATCGAAGTGGGACCGGCCCCGCGACGCCGGACGGCTCAAGCGACCACGTTAGGTCGCGCTCATCGCATGGAGTTGCATGCTGGTGGGACAGGCCCTTTAATGACCTTTTATGAGCGAGAAGTAGTTCCAGGGATACAGAGAGACAAGGAGAGGAGGGATTGGATTGATGGGATTTCATAAAATCATAAGTGATAGGAGTAGAATTAGGCCATTCGGCCCATCAAGTCTTCTCCGTCATTCAATCGTGGCTGCTTTAACTCTCCCTCCTAACCCAATACTTCCGCCTTCTCCCCCATGAGCTCTGACACCCGTGCTAATCACCTTAGATGCTAGCATGGGCCAAATGGCCTCCTTAGTTATTGTCACGTGTACCGAGGTACAGTGAAAACCTTTTTAATTAAGAGATGCAGCACAGAAACAGACCCTTCGGCCCACCGATTCCGTGCCGACCAGCGATCCCCGCACACTAACACTATCCTACACACACTAGGGACAATTTTTACATTTACACCAAGCCAATTAACCTACAAACCTGCACGTCTTTGGAGTGTGGGAGGAAACCAAAGATCTCGGAGAAAACCCACGCAGGTCACGGGGAGAGCGTGCAAACTCCGTACAGACAGCGCCCGTAGTGGGGATCGAACCCGTGTCTCCGGCGCTGCATTCGCTGTAAGGCAGCAACTCTACCGCTGCGCCACCGTGACCTTTTATTGCGTGCCAACCAGTCAATGGGAAGACTTTACACAATCACAATCGAGGTGTCCAACGTGCACAGATACAGGATAAAAGGAATAACTTTTAGTGCAAGATAAGGCCCAGGAAAGTCCTCCCGTGTTATTATAAGATTGAATTGATAGAATTAGAGGTTAGTTGGTGAAGATTTATTTTCTAAACTTAATGTGTGGTCAAAGTGTTCTTGAATTATGACCACCTCGTAATGTATTTTCCACAGCAAATACCTTCAAACCGACGCAATGCAATAAATGACCAATTAATCTGCTGCAGTGAAGGTGGAACCAAAAAGCTGGAGTCCAGGGCGTGCCCCACTGTATGCGGTAATTCAAGAGTTGTATTGAGTTCCCCCGTGATTCGAGCTCATGTAATGTACATAGCGGGTACGTAGCGGCTCGTAGAGTAAAAAGTAAAAATTTTTTCCATCACGAGTATTTTTTTTTTACTCGTGGACATTTTTAACGGTGTTGAAAAAACGTCACGAATTCACCGGCTTTCCCCGAGTACCTACCGTTCCTCGCACTCGCCGCTACGTGACATCCACGAGTTCCTATGTAGCACCATGCGAGCGTAATGCGCACCTTGCGCGTGTAATGAGCACCCTGCACGCATCACGTGCGCTTTGTGACGCGTAAATAACGTCGCGTAAATTACGCAAATGACGCCCAAGTGGGACAGGCCCTTAACATTGCAGCACGTTGGTGTGGCGGTCGAATTGCTGCCACACTGTGCCCGAGACCACGGGTGCTGTCTGTGCGGAGTTTTCCCCGCGGCGCTCTGGTTTCCTCCCACACTCCAAAACCGAAGGGTTTGTAGGTTAATTGGCTTCTGTAAAACCGTAAAATAGTCGCTAGTTTGTGGGATAGTGCTGGTGTACGGAGTGATCATTTATCGATATGGATGCAGTTAGTGTGTGGGGATCGCGGGCCGACACAGTTTGTACGTTCTCCCCATGACCGCATGGGTTTTCCCCCGAGATCTTCGGTTTCCTCCCACACTCCAAAGGCGTACAGGTTTGTAGGTTAATTCGCTTGGTATAAATGTAAATTGTCCCACCTGTGTGTGTAGGGTAGAGTTAAGGACCTGTCCCACTTTCACGACCTAATTCACGACCTTTTTTACTCGTGGACATTTTTCATCCGGCTAGAAAAAACGCCCCGACCTATTTGATGCCACGAGTATCTACGACTAGCATCACCGCCTGCCTACGACCAACCTACGACCTCATGACGACCATGCTGCGAGTAGGAGTCAAGGGCAAACTCGGCAGAGGTTGTGAATTAGGTCGTGAAAGTTTGACCGGCCCTTCGATGTGTGGGATCGCTGGTCGGCGCGGACTCGGTGGGCTGAAGGGCCTGTTTCCGTGCTGCATCTCTCAACTAAACTCACCTCAACTAAATCTGGAGCTAATCTCACCTCGGAGAGCACTGAGCTCGACTGGTGTGCGATTCCCCTCACAGTGTAGATCTCACCAGCACCTCGAGTCAGGAGATGGTGGTTCGAGTATCACGCTAGAGATTAGAGTGCAAGGCACATGTCTGGGTCCCAAGGGAGGAGCTGAACTTTTGGAGCGCTGTCTATCCATGATTTCAAACTGAGACTCTCAGCTGGAAAAGGATATAATTTCCTAATGTGTCGGGGGACTTATTCACAGTACTCAACGCCGGCTTACTGAATCAACTACACTCAAGATTCATGTTTAACTCTATAATAAATTGTTATCATTTTGATAGTTATGGGGGAAAAATGATGAGATCAACATGGAGTCGTAAAGTCACACAGGCCCTTCGGCCCAACTTGTCTATACCGGCCAGTGGCACAGCGGTAGAGTTGCTGCCTCACAGACCCAGTGACCTGCGTTCGATCCCGACCACGGGCGCTGTCTGTACAGAGTTTGCACGTTCTCCCCGTGACCTGCGTGGGTTTTCTCCGAGATCTTCGGTTTCCTCTCACACTCCAAAGACGTACAGGTTTGTAGGTTAATTGGCTTAGAAAGACATTCTTGCCATAGGGGGAGTACAGAGAAGGTTCACCAGACTGATTCCTGGGATGGCAGGACTTCCATATGCAGAAAGACTGGATAGACTCGGCATGTACTCGCTGGAATTTAGGAGATTGAGGGGGGATCTTATAGAGGCTTAAAAAATTCTTAAGGGGTTGCAGGAAGATTGTTCCCGATGTTGGGGAAGTCCAGAACAAGGGGTCACAGTTTAAGGATAAGGGGGAAGTCTTTTAGGACCGAGATGACAAGATCTTTTTCACACAGAGAGTGTTGAGTATGTGGAATTCTCTGCCACAGAAGGTATTTGAGGCCAGTTCATTGGCTATATTTAAGAGGGAGTTAGATGTGGCCCTTGTGGCTAAAGGGATCAGGGGGAATGGAGAGAAGGCAGGTACGGGATACTGAGTTGGATGATCAGCCATGATCATATTGAATGGCGGTGCAGGCTCGAAGGGCTGAATGACCTACTCCTGCACCTATTGTCTATGGTGTGTGTAAATTGACCTGTGTGTGTGTGTAGGATAGTGTTAGTGTGTGTGGGGATCACTGGTCGGTGTGGACTCGGTGGGTCGAGGGGCCTGTTTCCACGTTGTATCCCTAAGCTACACTAAAATTAAAACCAACATGGCCCATCCACACTGGTCCCATATGCCTGCATTTGGCCCATATTATAGGAGATTAATTCCAATTTCCATATGAGAATCGAGCCATATGAAGCTTTATACTGTACCTCAGTACACGTGGCAATAAACTAATGAGGAAAAACTTCTTCACCCAGAGAGTTGTGAATCGGTGGAATTCTCTGCCACGGAAGGCAGTGGAGGCCGATTCACTGGATGTTTTCAAGAGTGAGTAATGCCCCTGTCCCACTTGGGAAACCTGAACGGAAACCTCTGGAGACTTTGCGCCCCACCCAAGGTTTCCGTGCGGTTCCCGGAGGTTTTTGTCCTCCGGCAACCACCTTCAACCGGCATCGCAACCGGCTTCGCTAAAAAAATTACCGATTTTTAAAACGGAAACCACTTTCGACCATTAGGGAGACTGACAAAAACCTCCGGGAACCGCACGGAAACCTTGGGTGGGGCGCAAAGTCTCCAGAGGTTTCCGTTCAGGTTTCCTAAGTGGGACAGGGGCATTAGATATAGCTCTTGGGGCTAAAGGAATGAAGGGATATGGGAGGAAAAAGCAGGAACGGGGTACTGATAGGGCATGATCATATTGAATGGCAGTGTTGGCTCGAAGGGTCGAAAGGCCTACTCCTGCACCTATTGTCTATGTTTCTGTGATTCTGTGTTTCGACCTGCTGTGCCATTGTGCCGGCTAGGAGATAAACTTCCATCTTCAAAGCAAATAGTTTAGCGATCGTGGTTCTGTAAAGTCCATTGGGCAGAAGAACGTCTGAAGGACACAGACCTCCCTGCAGCAACTGTCTACCATTCACCATCTGCTCATGACTCCCTTGTCACAGGCTGTCAAATTCAATTTGACATGATTTAATTTACTACGATGCACCATTTTACTGATGTTCCTTCAAGTCGCCTCCAGGAGATAGGTTCATGAGATGTGTGCTAGGACCAGATAATAGAAACATAGAAAATAGGTGCAGGAGGAGGCCATTCGGCCCTTCGATATGATCATGGCTGATCATCCTAAATCACTACTCCGTTCCTGTTTTTCCTCCATATCCTTGATTCCTTTTTTTATTTTTTAATCAAAAAATGTATTCAATTATTAAAAAAGAATATTTACACCACAGTAAAACAAGGCAGAGCCCACCACCATAATACAATACAAACATATATCCATAATAAACTACAATACAACTATGATACAATCCTTGGGTTGCACAAAAAGCTGGAGAAACTCAGCGGGTGCAGCAGCATCTAAGGAGTGAAGGAGATAGGTGATGTTTCGGGTCGAGACCCTTCTTCAGACTGGTCAGGGATCGGGGAAACGAGAGATACAGACGGTGATGTGGAGAGATAAAGAACAATGAATGAAAGATATGCAAAAAAGTGTAGATGATAAAGGAAAAGGGCCGTTGTAAGCTGTTTGTGGTGTGATTGTGTAACCCTCGATTCTCCAGCATCTGCAGTTCCTTCTTTAACACATAGATCCAATCCTTATTGAGGATATATTCAACACCCTGCGGTCCCGGAACTTCCCTTGATTCCTTTAGCCCCAAGAGCTAAATCGAGCTCTCTCTTGAAAATAGGAGCCAGAGTACCGCCAGGAGGGGCGTTCGATTAGAAGCCCCGTCAACAAGATGTTTGTATTTAGCGTATGTTAAATGTTTGTGTGAATGTTCTCCGGCACGTTTAATGTGAGGGGGAGGGGGATTTTTTTCCTCTGTGTGTTACCTTGCCGGCGACGCGATTAATTTTCTCTGGTCGCTCTGCGGCCTACCATCGGTGGAGCTGGAGGTCTCCTCGGACTGACATTGGGGCCCCACCGCGTGGCGTGGACTTACATCGGAATCGATCCCATGCCTGGGATCGCTCCAACCGCGGCCTGCGCTCTTCACATCGGGGGCTCGCAGTCTCGGAAGAGGCCAAGTCGGGAGCTCCAACGTCTCGGAAGATTCGACCAGCTCCTGCGCGGGGGAGCTGACATCCCCCCCGATGCAGGAGGTGATCGCCTCGACGCGGAGGGCCCAAATGCCGCCGCTACGGGAGTCAAGATCGCCCCGTCAACGGAAGGCTCGAGGCCCCCGACTGAAGGGAAGAGAGTGAACTTCTTTTCGCCTTCCATCGCAGTGAGGAATGTGGAGGAGTCACTGTGGTGGATGTTTATGTTACAATGTATTTTGTGTGTCCCGTTCCTTTTTATTTGTATGACTGACTCTGCAAACTAAATTCCTCGTATGTTGCAAAACTTATTGGGCGAATAATGTATTATTGTGACTGTGATTGTGAAAACTGAGCACCAACGATCCTACAGCGAGCAAGATAGTCCACTCGACGAAAAAGACGTAGTACGGTCAAGGGCAGATTTGTGGGTGATTTTCAGCCCCATTTCCGTAACCGGCTTCCGTCTCCGCACCAAAGATCCTGTCGTAGCGGAGCAAAGATACTAGTGCGGAGACGGAAGCCGGTTACGGGAACATCCTCGTAAAAATAAGTTATTTGGGAAAAATCTTCTCATTTTCAGAATTTAAATTTATTAACACAAACTGTTCCCCCGCAATGTTGGTTACATTGCGGATCGGGTCGGGTCGGGTCGGGTCGGGTTACTGAAGTGGATGAAAAAAAGGCCCACGTTCCGCTCCGTTGCGTACTACACGTCGGCCCATTGCGTTTAGAAGGAGTGGTCTATCTTGCTGCTCGATAGGATCTTTGCTGAGCACCTGACTGAAAGATCAGCCACTACTGTACATCTGAGAACAATCGTCCTCATCTTGTAGTCTTAAGGGCCTGTCCCACCAGCATGCAACTCCATGCGATGAGCGCGACCTAACGTGGTCGCTTGAGCCGTCCGGCGTTGCGGGGCCGGTCCCACTTCGATCCCTGGAGCTGTGTCGAATTGTGCGGAGTTCGTCCCGACATCGCGCGGGGCTCCGAAAAACTGACCGTGTTCAAATATTACGCGCGGCAACGGCTTGTCGGCTCGCAGTCGCCTCGACGCATTACGCACCGCCTTGACGTCGTGCCTCCGTGACCCTCTATGTGTGTGGCTCCGTGGCCCTCTCTGTGTGTGTACCTCTGTGCCCCTCTGTGTGTGTGTGCCTCTGTGCCCCTCTCTGTGTGCCCCTCTCTGTCCTGGCGAACTTACCTTTAAGACTTCGCTCCAAGTCTGCCTCACTTTGCGCCGCGTTGCACCACTCACCCGACCTCCGCGCGGCCCCCGCTGCCCGTTTGGTCGCACTCACCGCATGAAGTTGCATGCTGGTGGGACAGGCCCTTAAGAGTCTGTGTGGAGTTTGTGTACGTTCTCCCCGTGACCGTGTGGGTTTTCTCCGGTAGATCCGGTTTCCTCCCACAATCCAAAGACGTAATGGTTTGTCGGCTAATTGGCTTCGGTAAAATAGTAAATCGTCCTCTGTGTGTGAGTGTGTGTGTCGGGTGGTGTTAGTGCATGGCGATCGCTGGTCGGCGCGGGCCAGGGTTAAGTTTCCATGCAGTATGTCTAAATTGAAATGAACCAAGGCACAAAAACAAAAGAGTGGTGAAGAAGGACAGATAGAAGTCACCTCCAATCACCAACGTCACGTGTTGAGTGGGCTGCCAAGGACAAATTTTGGTTCTACAGTGGTGCCAACTCAAATAACCTCAGGTAAGAAAATACCACAGCAGAATGTCAACACATCTAATCAGATAAACACTGCACACTGCTGGGTTGTCGCACTGTGCGGTATTAATATTTCAAGTGTTAATGCCTTTGGATAACATTAGTCAGCATAGAAACATAGAAAATAGGTGCAGGAGGAGGCCATTCGGCCCTTCGAGCCAGCACTGCCATTCATTGTGATCATGGCTGATCATCCCCAATCAATAACCCGTGCCTGCCTTCTCCCCATATCCCTTGACTCCACCAGCCCCTAGAGCTCTATCTAACTCTCGCTTAAATCCATCCAGTCATTTGGCCTCCACTGCCCTCTGTGGCAGGGAATTCCACAAATTCACAACTCTCTGGGTGAAAAAGTTTTTTCTCGCCTCAGTGTTAAATGACCTCCCCTTTATTCTAAGACTGTGTGGCCCCTGGTTCTGGACTCGCCCAACAAGGAGGAGCGGAATGGTAAAAGACTGCCTGGTTCCTTCATCCCGATCCCCTGCTCAATTAGTTCGTGGGTGACCCACCTCCATTTGCCCACCAGGGAGGTGGGGCAGCGATAGAGTTGCTGCCTCACAGCGCCGGAGACCCGGGTTCGATCCCGACTACGGGTGCTGTCTGTACGGAGTTTGCACGTTCTCCCCGTGACCTGTGTTGGGTTTGTCTCCGAGATCTTCGGTTTCCTCCCACACTCCAAAGACGTGCGGGTTAAATTGGCTTGGTATAAATGTAAATTGTCCCTAGGGTAGTGTTAGTGTGCGGGGATCGCTGGTCGGCGCGGACTCGGTGGGGCAAAGGACCTGTTTCAGTGCTGTATCTTTTAAACTAAAACTAAACTTCACGTTCTTGCCACTTCTGAACTATTAATGTCAAATACAAATCTTGTCAACATCGAAATAAAATGCTTCAGTATTTGACATTGCTGAAGTCCAGACATACTTTGATTTAAAATCTTTAACATGACACCGTTTGTAAGGACATGACATGTAACACTACATATATTTGTAAGACAGAGGATATATTTAGGAAGCAGAGAAGATGGAATTCTCCCAGTTTACAGTTTTAAGGCTTTCAGATCATTGATGGATTATCCTTCTGCTATCTGTATGTAGTTTTACAGAACAACTCTGGTAAACCATGAGCTCACCTTTAAGTGTAGCAATGATCTCCCATCTACTCATTCAGTGTCAATGCTTGGTGCTCCACAGAAGTGCAGAGTCTCAATTTTGAATCATTCACAATAGGGGGGGGGGGGGGGGGGGGAGGGAAGGGAGGGGATGCTGAGGATTTACAAGGCACTGGTCAAACCACATTTGGGGTATTGTGAGCAGTATTGAAAGCTGGAGTAACTCAGCGGGACAGGCAGCATCGCTAGAGAGAAGGAATGGGCGACGTTTCGGGTCGAGACCCTTCTTCAGGCTGGTTAGTGATCAGGGAAACGAGAGATATAAACGGTGATGTGGAGAGATAAAGAACAATGAATGAAGGATAAGCAAAAAAGTATCGATGATAAAGGAAACAGGCCGTTGTAAGCTGTTTGTTGGGTGAGAACGAGAAGCTGGTGCGATTTGGGTGGGGGAGGGATGGAGAGAGAGAGGGAATGCCGGGGCTACCTGAACTTAGAGAAATCAATGTTCATACCACTGGGCTGTAAGCTGCCCAAGTGAAATATAAGATGCTGTTCCTCCAATTTGCGTTTAGCCTCACCCTGACAATGGAGTCCGCCGAGTCAGCACCGAGCACCGACCCGCATCCTAAGCACACTAGGGACAATTTACACTTACACCAAGCCAATTAACCTACAAGCCTGTATGTCTTTGGACAGTGGGAGGAAACCGAAGATCTCGGAGAGAACCCACGCGGGGAACGTACAAACTCCGCACAGAGAGCAGGCCGAGTCAGGATCGAACCCGGCTTCCCACTGCGCCTCCATGCCACCCGAGTGGGCCTCTTCCAGTGTGTACGATGGTTTTATAGTGAAGATAGACACAAAGAGCTGGAGTAACTCAGCGGGTCAGACAGTCAGGGTCTGAAGAGAAGGAATAGGTGGTGTTTCCGTCCACACAGCCACCACTCTCTGAGTAAAGAAGTTCCCCCTCATGTTACCCCTAAACTTCTGTCCCTTAATTCTCATGTCATGACCTCTTGTTTGAATCTTCCCTACCCTCAATGGGAAAAGCTTATCCACGTCAACTCTGTCTATCCCTTTCATCATTTTAAAGACCTCAATCAAGTCCCCCCTTAAACTTCTGCGCTCCAAAGAATAAAGACCTAACTTGTTCAACCTTTCTCTGTAACTTAGTTGCTGGAACCCAGGCAACATTCTAATAAATCTCCTCTGTACTCTCTCTATTTTGTTAGTATATTAATAGATACAATAACAACATTTAAGGGACATTTAGACAGGTACATGATTCGGAAATGGTCAGAGGGAAATAGGTCTAACATAGGCAAATGGGATTAATGACCCTGTCAAACGGTACGAGTTCATTCCAAGAGCTCTTTAAAAAAAATCAAACTCGTGGTGAGCACGGAGAATGAGCGTAGTGGGTACGTCGGAGCTCGGGGACGTCTCTTAGCGGCTCGTAACGCTAACGGCAGGTACTCGGCAAACGCGGTCAGCTCATGAAGACTTGTGAAGATTTTTCAACATGTTGAGAAATGTCCACGAGAGCCCCGAGTACCAACGAGCGGCCGTTACCGTAAATCTCCGAGTTCGAATCAGGGCAAACTCGGGGAGAGCTCTCAGAATGAACTTGTACCATGGGACAGGGCTTTTACATGAGGGTTACACAAAAAGCTGGAGAAACTCAGCGGGTGCAGCAGCATCTAAGGAGCGAAGGAGATAGGCGACGTTTCGGGTCGAGACCCTTCTTCAGACTGGTCGGGGATCAGGGAAACGAGAGATATAGACGGTGATGTGGAGAGATAAAGAACAATGAAGGAAAGATATGCAAAAAAGTATCGATGATAAAGGAAACAGGCCGTTGTAAGCTGTTTGTAGTGTGAAAATGAGAAGCTAGTGCGACTTGGGTGGGGGAGAGATAGAGAGCGAAGGAATGCCAGGGCCCGAGGGCTGAGGATGGGGCAGGGACAAGTTGGAGAGAAGATTCTTTGCCTGCTGTACGATGCTATATTTTTCCAATCGGTTTGCAAATTGTTGGTAAAGTTTTGTAACAATAAGAGCCAGCGTTTTCCAAATTAAGTCCTTTGAAGTTCACGTTCATTCGTCACATATACGAGACGTGCAGTGAAATGAAAAGTGGCGATGTTCGTGGACTTTGCGCAAAAAACAAACAGACAAACAAACTACAAACAGAATGGAACAGAATCACATGTTATTTTACATATTGCATATTGTGGGAGGAAGGAAAAAGAAAAAAAAACAGCAATTTTGAAAAAACAGTAGAATGGTACGGTAAAGGGCCTGTCCCACCAGCATGCAACTCTATGCGATCAAACTAGAAGCGGGGGCCGCGCGGAGGTCGGGTGATCCCCTGTACGGGGCCGTTCCCACCAGCATGCGCCTGCATGCGGCAAGCGCGACCAAACCGGCAGCGAGGGCCGTGCGGAGGTCGGGTGAGTGGCGCAACGCGGCGCAAAGTGAGGCGAACTTGGAGCGAACTCTAAGGTAAGTTCGCCAGGACAGAGAGGGGCACACAGAGAGGGGCACCGAGGCACACACACACACACAGGGCCATGGAGCCACACACATAGAGGGTCACGGAGGCACTTACAAATAGGTTCACGGAGGCACGATGTCGAGGCGGTGTGTAAATGTCGAGGCGACTGCGAGCCGACAAGCCGTTGCCGCGCGGAATTTTCGGACATTGTCAGTTTTTCGGAGCCCCGCGCGATGTCGGGACGAACTCCGCACAATTCCGCACGGCTCCGGCGATCGAAGTGGGACCGGCCCCGCGACGCCGGACGGCTCAAGCGACCACGTTAGGTCGCGCTCATCGCATGGAGTTGCATGCTGGTGGGACAGGCCCTTAAGGTTAGTCCCTGGTGAGATAGGAGTTTACATTCCTAATGGCCTCTGGGAAGAAAGTCCTTCCCAACCTCTCCGATCTCACAGCATGGCAACGGAGGCACAGCATGGCAACGGAAGAAAACCAATCTCAGACAAAAGTTGCGAGGCAGAAGTTGGAAGATTACTTCATGTTGCAATAATTGATGTCATTAACTGCAAGTGCCGAGATTCAAACCTGGTTATGGGGATGCTTTAATAACCATGTTCCTTTTCACTTATCCACGAGATTGTATCAGTTCTGGTCAGCATCACTTTATTATAGTAGATCATTTACTCATGCAAATTGCAGACTTCCTGCTATTGAAAGTAATTTAGGTAAATCTTCCTCTGCATTTACAGCAGTTCAATTATGAAACTCATTTTCAATTAACATAAAATTATGCGCAAATGTTTTAAAATAAGCTAAAACTATTTCAGACATCATTTCGGACTTTTTTCTTCTCAAAGTACTTGCCTATTCTTTGTACTTTTTACAGTGTGTGCAGCCTCAGACGCCTTTATTGGTGTGAACTAATTCAGCAAATTCATGTTCAATTATCTAAAAAAAAATTGAAATTCTTTCCTTCTAATAACTTGCCTGGATATTGCTGTGGTAATGGCACTGAACCGGTTTTCATTCAGTCATCACCCCGAGAAACTCACAGAAACTTAAAAGAAATGTTTTTCCCAGTGTTTTCAAAAGCCCAATGCAATCAACATTTTCACAGCGTGAAGCTGATGTCGGAATGGCTGAGGGCACAGCTTCGGAATAAAAGAACGCACCTGGAGGATGGAGATGAGGAAGAATTTCTTTAGTCAGAGGGCGGTGAATCTGTGGAATTCATTGCCACAGACGGCTGTGGAGGCCAAGTCAATGGATATTTTTAAGGCAGGGGTTGCTAGATTGCTGATTAGTACGGGGTTATGGGGAGAAGGCAGGAGAATGGGGTTGAGAGGGTAGTTGAGGCCAGTTCATTGGCTATATTTAAGAGGGAGTTAGATATGGCCCTTGTGGCTAAAGGGATCAGGGGGTATGGAGAGAAGGCAAGTACGGGATACTGAGTTGGATGATCAGCCATGATCATATTGAATGGCGGTGCAGGCTCGAAGGGCCGAATGGCCTACTCCAACTCTGGAGAGAGTTTTTGGGAGAGCTGGGGAGGGGGGAGGGGAAGGAGGGATATCTCCCGGATATTTTCTCAATTCTGTTAACCCAGGCTGCCTCCTCCCCCTCCCCACCTCTCCCTCAGCCCTCGGGCCCTGGCATTCCTTCTCTCTCTCTCTCTCTCTCCCCCCCCCCCACCCAAATCGCACTAGCTTCTCATTTTCACACTACAAACAGCTTACAACGGCCTGTTTCCTTTATCATCGATACTTTTTTGCATATCTTTCATTCATTGTTCCTTATCT
The DNA here is from genome assembly GCA_963514005.1 of Raja brachyura. The sequence goes on from OY740820.1 coordinate 20,884,639, forward strand.
CTCCACATCACCGTCTATATCTCTCGTTTCCCTGATCCCTGACCAGTCTGAAGAAGGGTCTCGACCCGAAACGTCGCCTATCTCCTTCGCTCCTTAGATGCTGCTGCACCCGCTGAGTTTCTCCAGCCTTTTGTGTAACCCCCATGATTTTGCGGACAATGTACCATTATATTCCGTTGGAATGCAAGCCCGGAGTTTTGTGTTCATCTTTTGAACACCTTCATTCCCAATTTATTTGGTGGCTTCCCATCATCCAACTGCCTGGAGAGCGACAAAAGTTGAATATCTGCAGGTCTTCCTAATTAAACTCCATGGGACTTTTTTCTTTAATTTTGATGACAGAATTTGGACACTTCTGGCAAGACCAACATTTAACACCCATCCCTAAAGATTAGATTAGATTTTATTACTTGTCATTCGAACCTCAGAGAGGCCCAAACGAAACTGTTTCTACAAGCCATACAAACAGGACAAACAATTCAATTTACCCAAACATCCATCACAGTGAGTCTCCTCCTCGCTGTGATGGAGGGCAAAGTTCTTCTCCCTACCCCGCACCATGAGACAGTGAAAAAATCACAGTTACATATAGTCCCTTCCTCCTCAGTTTGGTTTAGTTTCGAGATACAGCGCGGAAACAGGCCCACCGAGTCCGCGCCGACCAGCGATCCCGCACACCAACACTATCCTACACACACTAGGGACAATTTACACTTCTACCCAAGCCAGAGGCCACGCACAGTTTAAGAATAAGGGATAAGCCATTTAGAACGGAGATGAGGAACCACTTTTTCACACAGAGAGTGGTGAGTCTGTGGAATTCTCTGCCTCAGAGGGCGGTGGAGGCAGGTTCTCTGGATGCTTTCAAGAGAGAGCTAGATAGGGCTCTTAAAGATAGCGGAGTCAGGGGATATGGGGAGAAGGCAGGAACGGGGTACTGATTGGGGATGGTCAGTCAGGATGGGGTGGGAGATTGCAACTTTCACGTGGTCCGCCGTGGTCATATTGAATGGTGGTGCTGGCTCGAAGGGCCAAATAGCCTACTCCTGCACCTATTGTCTATCGTCTAATTAACTTGGCGTGGCGCGCCATTAACATTGGCAGCTGTGGCTCACCTGCAGTCCGTCTGTTTTTTATTTTATTTTTGTCTTCGTGTCTGTTTTTAGTGATTACTTTGGTTTATTAGGTTGTGTACGTGTGTGTTGGGGGGGGGCAGGGGGGGGAGAAATGGGGTTTTAGTCTCTCCCTTCGGGGGGGATGTGACTTTTCTTGACGTGTCCCCCGTCACCGTCTCCGTCTGTGCTGAGGCCCTAATGGCGGAGCTGGCGGACTTCCAGCTTCCAGCGGCGGCGGCACGGCTTTCAGAGCTTCAGCGGCGGCCTGGCTTCGGGGATGTGGTGCACCAGCGTTCCGGCGGCGGGCCCTGTGGCGGCGTTCTGGCAACGGCGGTGGCGGCGGCCCGGATTCGGAAGCTCAGCCGCGGGCCTGGTGGACGGCAGCATCGGAGGCCTGGATCTCCTCAGCGCAGAGGGAGAACAAGGAGGGAAGAAGACAGAGACTCTAAGACTCTTGCCTTCCACCACAGTGAGGAGGTGTTTGGTGAACTCACTGTGGTGGATGTTAAATTTTGTGTTTATTGTGTGGTTTTGTTATTTTTTATACATGTATGGCTGCAGGCACGAAATTTCGTTCAGACCGAAAGGTCTGAATGACAATAAAGGTAATTAATTCATTCATTCAACTTACAAACCTGTACGTCTTTGGAGTGTGGGAGGAAACTGAAGATCTCGGAGAAAACCCACGCGGGTCACGCGGAGAACGTACAAACTCCGTACAGACGGTGCCTGTAGTTGGGATTGAACCCGGGTCTCTGGCACTGTAAGGCAGCAACTCTACCACTACGCCACCGTGCTGCCCATTGAGAGTATTAGTTTAGTTTTTGTTGTAGTCGGGATCGAACCCTGGTGCCTGGCGCTGCACCACCGTACCACCCTCGTAGACAAGGCCTGATTCTCTCCAGTGTCCAGTGCCAGGCTCACCCCCTTAACAGATGGTAAGGATGGCAAGATCTTCTTACAGTAGACAATAGGTGCAGGAGTAGGCCATTCGGCCCTTCGAGCCAGCACCGCCATTCAATGTGATCATGGGCTGATCATCCCCAATCAGTAACCCGTTCCTGCCTTCTCCCCATATCTGAAGGGCGTGAATAAATGAAGTTTGCTTTTACAAAAATCTAAAGGCTAGATTCAAGATTCAAGAGAGTTTACTGTCATGTGTCCCAGATAGGACAATGAAATTCTTGCTTTGCTTCAGCACAACAGAACATAGTAGGCATTGACTACAGAACAGATCAGTGTGTCCAGATACCATTATATAAATATATGCACACATGAATAAATAAACTGATAAAGTGCAATGGGCTATTAATGTTCACAGTTTTGTTTGAGTTGAGTTTAATAGCCTGATGGCTGTGGGGAAGTAGCTATTCCTGAACCTGGACGTTGCAGTCTTCAGGCTCCTGTACCTTCTACCTGAAGGTAGCAGGGAGATGGTGGTGTGGGTCCTTGATGATGCTGCCAGCCTTTTTGAGGCAGCGACTGCGATAGATCCCCTCGATGGTGGGGAGGTCAGAGCCGATGATGGACTGGGCAGTGCTTACTACGTTTTTGCAGTCTTTTCCTCTCCTGGGCGCTCAAGCCGAACCAAGCCACGATATTACTAAGAGGTCCTTTTTTTTTTTTGCAAAGAAAATATTCTGCATTCCATTCACTGCCTTGAATTTCAATTCGTCCTCAGCTATGGTTTGAATGTAGACTCATGTGGCTGAGGTAATGGTTCAGAATGCAATTGACACAAACATTAGACTGCTCCATTCATCGAAGACAACTTCAGTGACAATGAATCTAGATAAGTCTGCAGCACTGTTTCTCTAACGCCCTACCCAGCAGGACAAGTAAGCAAGGATGATAGAGTCACCTTTGTAGTAAAAAATAGCTGCAGAATATTAACATGGTGGACAGGTTTAAAGGGTTATGGTGCACAAAGTGAAATGAGTGATACAAAAGAAAGCTGTATTATTTTGACATTCCTCTGCCTGTTATTTTATATCAGGCATTTTAACCACTTTATTTTACATAGGTCCTGCCCCCTCAACAGTGAAGGCGGACACTAGCCAGTAAACAAACATTCTGAATGTCCGCTCATTAATGGTACTAACAGATGATTTTCGCCCTTGGGATACTGACATAGGAGAGGCTCCGAATGTTCGGAAGCACCTTACATCCGAATAAGTTGGCAAAAATGCTGGAGAGACTCAGCGGGTGAGGCAGCATCTATGGAGCGAAGGAATAGGTGACGTTTCGGGTCGAGATATGAGGGGGGGGAGGGAGGATGACGAAAGGAAGAGGTGGAGACAGAGGGCTGAGGGAGAGCCTGGAAGAGGAGGGGAAGGAGGGAGAAAGCAGGGACTACCTGAAATTGGAGAAGTCAATGTTCATACCGCTGGGGTGTATTTAGTAGTTTCAGTTTATTGTCACGTGTACCGAGGTACAGTGAAAAGTTTTTGTTGCGTGCTAACTAGTCAGCGGAAAGACAACACAGTTCGTGGCTTATTTGGCTCGTTAAATCTTAAAATTATCCCTACTGGGTGTAAGATTGTGTTAATATGCGGGGATCGCTGGTCAGTGCGGACACGGTGGGCCGAAGGGCCTCTAACATTAAACTAAACTAAATACATGATTATAATCGAGCTATTCACAGTGTGTAGATCCATGATGAAGGGGATAATATTTAGTGCAAGGTCAAGCCAGCAAAGTCTGATCAAGGACAGCCCGAGGATCACCAACGGGGCAGATAGGAGTTCAGCACTGCTCTCTGGTTGTGGTGGATGGTGCAGTTGCCTGAAAACTTGCCTGTGTGCTTGCTCGGGGAGCAGTCACCGTGCCAACTAAGGAACTAATACGGCCTTATGTGCACAAACGTCTGTAGCACATGGATGCCATTTGCAAATGCAAGTGTCAAATCATAGAAACATAGAAATTAGATGCAGGAGTAGGCCATTCAGCCCTTCGAGCCTGCACCGCCATTCAATATGATCATGGCTGATCATCCAACTCAGTATCCCGTACCTGCCTTCTCTCCATACCCTCTGATCCCTTTAGCCACAAGGGCCACATCTAACTCCCTCTTAAATATAGCCAATGAACTGGCCTCAACTACCCTCTGTGGCAGAGAGTTCCAGAGACCCACCACTCTCTGTGTGAAAAAAGTCCTTCTCATCTCGGCCCTAAAGGATTTCCCCCTTATCCTTAAGCTGTGACCCCTCGTTCTGGACTTCCCCAACATCGGGAACAATCTTCCTGCATCTAGCCTGTCCAACCTCTCAAGAATTTTGTAAGTTTCTATCAGTGAGACCCAACGCAAATTGGAGGAACAGCACCTCATCTTTTTGTTTGGGCATCTTAGACCCCAGCAGTATGGACATTGACTTCTCTAAAGAGCTTGACCGACTTGGCCATCGTTTGCGCGTAATTTACGTGACATCATTTACACGTCACGATGCATGACGCGCGCATGGTGCGTGATGACATAGACAGTGACGCGCGGCGTCGAAGGATTTTGACATGTACAAATTTTTCGCACGCCAACTGCGTGGCGTGCAAATGCCGCCCAAGTGGGACAGGCCCTTAACTTGCCCTCAAGTAAAGGGCCTGTCCTACCAGCATCCGACTCCATGCGATGAGTGCGATCAAACTAGAAGCGGGGCCGCGCGGAGGTCGGGTGATCCCTGTACAGGGCCGTTCCCACCAGCATGCGCCTGCATGCGGCAAGCGCGACCAAACCGGCTGCGAGGGCCGCGCGGAGGTCGGGTGAGTGGCGCAACACGGCGCAAAGTGAGGCGAACTTGGAGCGAAGTCTTCAAGGTAAGTTCGCCAGGACAGAGAGGGACACACACAGAGAGGGGCACAGAGGCACACACACAGGGGGCCACGGAACCACACACATAGAGGGTCACGGAGGCACCTACAGATAGGTTCACGGAGGCACGATGTCGAGGCGGTGTGTAATGCGTCGAGGCGACTGCGAGCCGACAAGCCGTTGCCGCGCGGAATTTTTGAACATAGGATGAGGTTGGAGAAAACATAAAACTGGAACCAGAAATGAGAAATAGAATAAGCAAATTACAAAGGCAGCGGACACAGAGAGCCAGGGAACAAATGGGGTTGGAATATGGATCAATCTTAAAAAGGCCACATCTAAATGCAGGCTGCATTCACAGAGAAACAGATGATTTAAGGAGTAGGATTTCATGGTCGCTGCAATGTCACCAGAGTGGGGAAGGACATGTGCCGGTGGTGCAGCGGTAGAGTTGCTGCCTTGCAGGGAACGCAGTGCCGGAGACCCGGGTTCGATCCTTACTACAGGTGCTGTACTGTACGGAGTTTGCACGTTCTCCCGTGACCTGCGTGGGATTTCTCTGAGATCTTCAGTTTCCTCCCGCACTCCAAAGACACACAGGTTTGCCACGGCCAGAGTGAGCAACACCGCAAGTTGGAGGAACAGCACCTCATATTCCGCTTGGGGAGTCTGCATCCTCTGGGCTTAAACATTGAATTTTCTCAATTCTGTTAACCCTTGCTGTCTCCTCGCCTTCCCCACCTCTCCCTCAGCCCTCGGGCCCTGGCATTCCCTCTCTCTCTATCTCTCCCCCACCCAAGTCTCATTTTCACACCACAAACAGCTTACAATGGCCTGTTTCCTTTATCATCGATACTTTTTTGCATATCTTTCCTTCATTGTTCTTTATCTCTCCACATCACCGTCTATATCTCTCGTTTCCCTGATCCCTGACCAGTCTGAAGAAGGGTCTCGACCCGAAACGTCGCCTATCTCCTTCGCTCCTTAGATGCTGCTGCACCCGCTGAGTTTCTCCAGCCTTTTGTGTGCCCACTTTGTAGGTTAATTGGCTCAGTAATTGTAAGAAAATTGTCCCTAGTGGGTATAGGATGGTGTTAATGTGCGGGGGTCGCTGGTCGGTGTGGACCCTGTGGGCCGAAAGGTTCTGTCCCCGCGCTGCATCTATAAACTAAACTCACATTTCCAAACCCCCAGTGCCCCAGGGAAAAGAATCCAAGTTTGTCAAACGTCTCCTCATAGTTAAAACCTTCTAATCTCACTTTCAGGGAGTTACGAACTTGGACCACAAAATCCCCCTTTACAGGCAGAAAAGGGAAGGGAGATCCCCCACAAATAAGATGTGGGCAGTGGAAATGTTGGAGACGCTGCATTTGGACAGAATCAGGTTTGTCCTAATGGACAAATATGAACTTTTTGAACAAATATGGTCTCCATTCACTGACTATATGAAGGGGTAGCTGGGCTCAGCATTGTAACTCAACAAATACCCAGTGGTAGGATGAGATGAAAAGACCTATTCTGAGATTTGTATACACGTCTCTATAGATATTGTTATGTGAAATTGTTCCATTCATTGTTAAGATGTAGACTTCAATTATTATTTTTTAAAGTATAATAATTGTTTGCTTGTGTTATTATTATTATTTAATTATTTATTTTTCTAAATTGCTTTTAATATTTTTAATTTTTTTAATATATAATAATCAATATTATTTAATCACACTCCTCTTTGATGAAACACCTATTCTTTCACCTCTTTACTTTCTTTACTTTCTTAAAAAAAATAGAAGCTTATATAAATCATTCCGTAATATTTGTACAACCTTTGAAACAAGTTAAATGTGTATTTGAAAACCTGTTATGTCATTGGCAATATGCATTGCTTCTAATCAAAATATTAAACAAAAAAAAAGGGAAGGGAGGTGAGATGTCGGTGCTCCTGAGCGCAGTAGCTCCACCGAAGCCTGGCCGTGAGCCGGGGGAGCATTACGGGCGAGAGCGACATCGGGCAGCGCAGTGGCGCAGCGGTACATCGCCCAGTACGAAGCGAGATTTTGGAGAGGATGAGAAATTAGGGAACAGTTGGCCTGACATTAGTAATTGGGAAAAGGATGGATATGACCTAGACACACAGAAAATAATAATAGGTTTGAGCAGGTTCAACGTGGATTTATGAAAGGGGGCACTGAATTTGACTCTGTTATTGGATTTCTTTGAGAATGTATGTGGAAGGTTGACTTGTGCTTGATTGTAAATTACACTGAAGGGTATATTCACTGAGGACAGAACAAGCCACGGAAAGCATTTAGAGAAGCAACGCGTGACAAACAACCTATTAGTTCCTTCAAGATACAAAAACACCACAGGAAAAGGGCTCGATCATAGACAGAGACAAGGTTGGACAGGCTAGATGCAGGAAGATTGTTCCCGATGTTGGGGAGGTCCAGGACAAGGGGTCACAGCTTAAGGATAAGGGGGAAATCCTTTAGGACCGAGATGAGAAGGACTTTTTTCACACAGAGAGTGGTGGGTCTCTGGAACTCTCTGCCACAGAGGGTAGTTGAGGCCAGTTCATTGGCTATATTTAAGAGGGAGTTAGATGTGGCCCTTGTGGCTAAGGGGATCAGAGGGTATGGAGAGAAGGCAGGTACGGGATACTGAGTTGGATGATCAGCCATGATCATATTGAATGGCGGTGCAGGCTCGAAGGGCCGAATGGCCTACTCCTGCACCTAATTTCTATGTTTCTATGTTTCTATGTAAGATGCTGGAGTAACTCAGCGGGACAGGCAGCATCACTGGAGAGAAGGAATGGGTGACGTTACGGGTCGAGACCCTTCTTCAGCATAGATCCACAATGCTGGTGATTAGTTTCTGTGGAAGGGGTTGGTCAGCAAGGTTAGAGTATGTCGATACAAAGAACACTGCAAAGAAGGGTCTTGACCCGAAACGTCACCCATTCCTCCAGAGATGCTGCCTGTCCCACTGAGTTACTCCAGCATTTTGTGTCTATCTTCACTTTAAACCAGCATAGAAACATAGAAACATAGAAATTAGGTGCGGGAGTAGGCCATTCGGCCCTTCGAGCCTGCACCGCCATACAATATGATCATGGCTGATCATCCAACTCAGTATCCCATACCTGCCTTCTCTCCATACCCTCTGATCCCCTTAGCCACAAGGGCCACATCTAACTCCCTCTTAAATATAGCCAATGAACTGGCCTCAACTACCCTCTGTGGCAGAGAGTTCCAGAGACCCACCACTCTCTGTGAAAAAAGTCTTTCTCATCTCGGTCCTAAAAGATTTCCCCCTTATTCTTCAGCTGTGACCCCTTGTCCTGGACCTCCCCAACATCGGGAACAATCTTCCTGCATCTAGCCTGTCCAACCCCTTAAGAATTTTGTAAGTTTCTATAAGATCCCCTCTCAATCTCCTAAATTCAAGAGAGTATAAACCGAGTCTATGCAGTCTTTGTTCATAAGACAGTCCTGACATCCCAGGAATCAGTCTGGTACCTTCATCTGGAAGCATCTGCAGTTCCTTCATGCACGTGGACCAAAGAACAGTAGAAACTGGAATGTTGAGCTAAACACAAAGTGCTGGAGGAACTCTGCAGGGGCAACAGCATCTGTACTTGACCCGAATATTACCTTTATTCACATTGAATGTCATGTTGTTACTTGTGGGTGGAGCACCAAGGCAAATTCCTTGTATGTGAATACTTGGCCAATAAACTTACGTACTTACTTGAATTAGATAATATTCCAGTACACAGTGAGATTTGATTACCAGATACAAATAAACAAGTCCTTTTCAGACCAACAAGCATTGAATAGTCACGGAATGGAAGACCCGTTCCTTCTCTCCAGAGATGCTGTATGTCCGTTGAGTTACTCCAGCATTTTGTGTCTATGATTTAAACCAGCATCTGCAGTTTCTTCCTACACAGGGAATGGTCGATAGACACAAAATGCTGGAGTAACTCAGCGGGACGGGCAGCATCTCTGGAGAGAAGGAATGGGTGACGTTTCGGGTCGAGACCTTTCTTCAGACTGGTTAAGGAAAAGGGAAACAAGAGATTTAGACGGTGATGTGGAGAGATAAAGAACAATGAATGAAAGATATGCAAAAAAGTATCGATGATAAAGGAAACAGGCCGTTGTAAGCTGTTTGTTGGGTGAGAACGAGAAGCTGGTGCGACTTGGGTGGGGGAGGGATGGAGAGAGAGGGAATGCCGGGGCTACCTGAAGTTAGAGAAGTCAATGTTCATACCACTGGGCTGTAAGCTGCCCAAGTGAAATATGAGATGCTGTTCCTCCAATTTGTTGTTAGCCTCACCCTGACAATGGAGGAGACCGAGGACAGGAAGGTCAGTGTGGGATTGGGAAGGGGAATTAAAGTGTCCAGCAACCGGGAGATCGGGTTGGTCCAAGCGGACTGAGCGAAGGTGTCCAGCTGTTAGAGTCATAGAGATGTAGAGTCTTTGAGTCATAGTCACAGAGTGATACAGCATGGAAACAGGCCCTTCGGCCCAACTTGCCCACACTGGCCAACATGTCCCAGCTACACTAGTCCCACCTGCCTGCGTTTGGTCCATATCCCTCCAAACCTGTCCTGTCCATGTACGTCTAATGGCAATTAAACATCGCAATAGTCCCAGCCTCAACTACCTCCTCTGGCAGCTCGTTCCATACGCCCACCACCCTTTGTGTGAGGAAGTTACCCCTCAGATTGCTATTAAATCATTTCCCCTTCACCTTAAACTTATGTCCTCTGGTCCTCGATTCCCCTACTCTTGGCAAGAGACTCTGTGCGTCTGCCCGAGCTATCCCTCTCATGGTTTTGTACACCTCTACAAGATCACTCCTCATCCTCCTGCGCTCCACAGAATAGAGTCCCAGCCCTCTCCAGATGAGCACTTGTGGAGATTTGAGAGCATAAATGCTGTGATTTTCTGTGCATCAAAATTAATAGCTCTTGATAATCCAATTTAGGAGTGTTTCTGGCAGAATATGCTGGCTCCAATTTGGAATGGAGATTGTGTTAAAGAAGGAACTGCAGATGCTGGAGAATCGAGGGTTACACAAAAAGCTGGAGAAACTCAGCGGGTGCAGCAGCATCTAAGGAGCGAAGGAGATAGGCGACCTTTCGGGTCGAGACCCTTCTTCAGACCCTCTTTGGCCCCGAGGAAGCAGATGTGGCTGTGGCATCGAGTCTGGGTGAGGATGTGGTCGCAGAGTTGGAGGGAAGGGGGTATCACAGAGGGGGAGCAGTTAGAGAGGAGGTTGTGAAACTGTCTTGGTAGGGAGGAGGAGAACTTCTTCAAAGTAGGCTTACCTTGAGCAGATATCGCAGTGGAGTAGACAAAGTGTTAAAGAAGGAACTGCAGATGCTGGAGAATCGAGGGTTACACAAAAAGCTGGAGAAACTCAGCTGAAGAAGGGTCTCGACCCGAAACGTCGCCTATCTCCTTCGCTCCTAGATGCTGCTGCACCCGCTGAGTTTCTCCAGTTTTTTGTGTAAACCTTGGAATGGAGATAGTTGTATCTAACTTGACCAGTCCAATAAAGCAGTGTTTACGAGAACATCGTTAAAATGACGACTGCTGAAGTTACAACGCACACCTCCAGATTCAGGGACAGTTTCTTCCCAGCTGTTATCAGGCAACTGAACCATCCTACCACAACCAGAGAGCAGCGCTGAACTACTATCTACCTCATTGGTGACCCTCGGACTATCCTTGATTGGACTTTGCTGGCTTTACCTTGCACTGAACGTTATTCCCTTATCATGTATCTGTACACTGTGTTATGCTCGATTGCAATCATGTGTTGACTGGTTAGCACGCAACAAAAGCTTTTCACTGTACCTCAGTACACGTGACAATACACTAAACGTGACAATGTGGATTTTTAACAGATTAAAAGTAACAAATGATTAACTCCACGGACAAGTAAATGTCATACACATTATCGGAGGTGTTCTCTCACTAATATTGTCACTAGCTTCATTGTGATCACAAAGGCTTTTAGCAGATCGCCCTTCATCAGCCAGAGTATTGAGTCTAGAAGTTGGGCGGTCATGTTGCACTTGTAAAAGACGTTGGTGAGGCCACATTTATTGTGTTCAGTTCTGGGCACCGTGTTATAGGAAAGATGCTGTCCAGCTGGAAAGGGTGCAGAGAGGATGTTGCCAGGACTAGTGGGTGTGAGCTACAGGGAGAGGTTGAGCAGGCTGGGACTCTATTCCTTGGAGCGCAGGAGGATGAAGGGTGATCTTATAGAGGCGTACATGATCATGAGAGGAATAGATCGGGTAGACGCGCAGAGTTAATTGCCCATTGTAGGGGAATCGAGGACCAGAGGACCAACAGTAGGTTTAAGGTGAAGATAAAAAAAGATTTAATAGGAATCTCGGGGGTAACTTTTTCACACAGAAGGTGGTGGGTGTATGGAACCAGCTGCCAGAGGAGGTAGTTGAGGCCGGGACTATCCCAACATTTAAGAAACAGTTAAACAGGTACATGGATAGGGGGTTACACAAAAAGCTGGAGAAACTCAGCGGGTGCAGCAGCATCTAAGGAGCGAAGGAGATAGGCGACGTTTCGGGTCGAGACCCTTCCTCAGACATGGTACATCCACAGGTACATGGATAGGACAGGTTTGGAGGGATATGGACCAAACGCAGGCAGGTGGGACTAGTGTAGCTGGGACATGTTGGCTGGTTGACAAAAATCCTAGAGAAAATCAGCGGGTGAGGCAGCATCTATGGAGCGAAGGAAATAGGCGACGTTTTGGGTCGAAACCCTTCTTCAGACTGATGTGAGAGTGGGTGGGGGGGGGGAGAGCAAGAAGGTGAAAGGAAGAGGTGGAGACATAGGGCTGAGGGAGAGCTGAGAAGGGGAGGAGAAAGCAGGGACTACCTGAAATTGGAGAAGTCAATGTTCATACCGCTGGGGTGTAAACTACCCAAGTGAAATATGAGGTGCTGCTCCTCCAGTTTACGGTGGTCCTCACTCTGGCCATGGAGGAGGCCCAGGACAGAAATGTCAGATTCGGAATGGGAGGGTGAGTTGAAGTGCTGAGCCACCGGGAGATCGGGTTGGTTATTGCGGACCGAGCGGAGGTGTTGGGTGAAGTGATCGGCAAGTCTACGCTTGGTCTCACCGATGTAGAGCAGCCGACACCTGGAGCAGCGGATGCAATAGATGAGGTTGGAGGAGGTGCAGGTGAACCTCTGCCGCACCTGGAACGACTGCTTGGGTCCTTGGATGGAGTCTAGGGGGGAGGTAAAGGGACAAGTGTAGCATCTCTTGTGCCTGGAGAGGGGGTGGTTCGGTTGGGAAGGGAGCCCACTTTATCCTCCTTTTCCTTTCTTCTTCCCGCCCCACCCCCCCCACCCCCTCACATCGGTCTGAAGAAGGGTTTCGACCCGAAACGTTGCCTATTTCCTTCGCTCCATAGATAGGGCTTGGACACGCTAGAGGCAGGAAACATGTTCCCGATGTTGGGGGAGTCCAGAACCAGAGGCCACAGTTTAAGAAAAAGCGTTACCTCATCTCTGTTCTGAATGGAGACGAGGAAACACTTTTTCCCACAGAGAGTGGTGAGTCTGTGGAATTCTCTGCCTCAGAGGGCGGTGGAGGCAGGTTCTCTGGATGCTTTCAAGAGAGAGCTAGATAGGGCTCTTAAAGATAGCGGAGTCAGGGGATATGGGGAGAAGGCAGGAACGGGGTACTGATTGGGGATGATCAGCCATGACCACATTGAATGGTGGTGCTGGCTCGTAGGGCCGAATGGCCTGCTGCTGCACCAATTGTCTATTGTTTATTGCCCATAGATGCTGCCTCACCCACTGAGTTTCTCCAGCATTTTTGTCTACCTTCGATTTTCCAGCATCTGCAATTCCTTCTTAAACATGTTGGCCGGTATGGGCAAGTCGGGCCGAAGGGCCTGTTTCCACGCTGTATCACTTTATGACTATGACAGAGACTCTATGCCTCTAAGACGAGCGATCTATAAGTTTGTGTGTACTAGTGCAAAGTGCCACACAATGTAATGTTAAACGCTCCACTCCCCAAGCATCAGGTTACAATAAGTACCAAGTCCGTACCAACCATCACCAATCCATTTGCAGTGAGAGCCGGAACATAAACCGATACCACGCAGACCGCAATCATTTAAAAAATAAAAGCAAATAGCCATTCCATTGTTAAAATGAGTAAATGTAAACACCCGACCATTTTATTGCAGGTAAACGGACCCTTCTTACTAGATTTATTTACCTGGGCGAACGAGGGAACCAGTAGCAGCTTGGACTGTGCACTACTGAGAGCAGAGAGCTAATTTTTCAATTTCTGTAAATGTATCCGAGTAGATTACCGTACTGAATAATTACTCTGATCCAGATGGTATTTTTCATCGCTAATGCCTCAACAAACAAGAAATAAAAGTCCTTTTAATATTGGTATTACTGAGTGACTGTGGGGAATATGGACCAATCTGTCCACTTTCCCCCAGGCCGAAATGAATCGACAAACACAAAAGCCACTTTTCCTGCAACTTCCCCCCTTTTAACTTTCCTTATTTATTTATTTTTTATTAAAAAAATGTAATTCTTTATTTTGAACAGAATAAAAGAATAAAAAGCAAGTGTGAAACAACATTAAAAATCAAAACAAGAACATTTATAAAGCGTCATAAATACTATCTATAAATAAATGAACTCGTATGTGTCCGAATAGGAGCAGGAAGAAGCCAGAGCTTAATAATATCCACCCCTTATTCAAATGCTTAGAATTATCGTATACAAATTGAGCAGCTATATGTACACCATATGTACACCAGCAGCTTATTCCCTCAATAATCCTGCTGCCCGTGATTGCCATTTGCTTTCTCACACGCTATTATCTAAGCCACGGTGGCGCAGCGGTAGAGTTGCTGCCTCACAGCGCCAGAGACCCGGGTTCGATCCTGACTACGGGTGCTGTCTTTACGGAATTTCTCTACGTTCTCCCCGTGACCTGCGTGGGTTTTCTCCGGGTGCTCCGGTTTCCTCCCACACTCTCAAAGAAGTAAAGGTTTGGAAGTTTAAGAAGGAACTGCAGATGCTGGAAAAATCGAAGGTAGACAAAAATGCTGGAGAAACTCAGCGGGTGAGGCAGCATCTATGGAGCGAAGGAATAGGTGACGTTTCGGGTCGCGAGTGTGAGTGATTGTGAGTTTGTGTGAGTGTGTTTGCGTGTGCGAGTTTGTGTGTGCATGAGTTTCAGTTTGTGTCAGTGTGCACGTGTTTGAGTTTGGGTGTGTGAGTTTGAGTTTGTGTGTCAGTTTGCGTGAGTGTGTTTGAGTGTGCGAGTTTGTGTGTGCATGAGTTTCAGTTTGTGTCTGTGTGCACGTGTTTGTGTGTTTGTGCGTGTATTTGAGTTTGTATGAGTATGTGTCCGAGTTTGTGTGTGTGAGTATGTGTGTGAGTTTGTGTGCGTGAATTTGAGTTAGTGTGACTTGTATATGCGTTAGTGCATGTCCATGTGCGTACACTTGTGCTTGTGCGTGTGTGTGTGTGTGTGTGTGGGGGGGGGGATTAAATGCCCAGGGTACTACCCATTACAGATTATTGTGGAACGCACAATCTCAGCTCCTGTGGGGAATTACACAATAGTCTTCACTAAAGGATTGGGATAGATTCTTCATAAGAGGAGAGCTGGTTGGTAATGGAAAATTGATAAGAAATCTGAAGATAGACACAAAAAGCTGGAGTAACTCAGCGGGACAGGCCGCATCTCTGGAGAGAAGGAATGGGTGACGTTTCGGGTCGAGACCCTTCTTCAGACTGTCTGTCTTTGCACCTTGGCATTCTTCTGTGCTACATTTAGTTTAGTTTAAGTCGGGTTAGTTCAGTTTAGTTCATAGATACAGCACGGAAACAGCACCGACCAGCGATCCCCTCACACTAACACTAGTTCTACACACACTAGGGCAAGTTTACATTTACACCAAGCTAATTAGAAGATTGAGGGGGGATCTTATAGAGACTTACAAAATTCTTAAGGGGTTGGACAGGCTAGATGCAGGAAGATTGTTCCCGATGTTGGGGGAGTCCAGAACAAGGGGTCACAGTCTAAGGATAAGGGGGAGGCCTTTTAGGACCGAGATGAGAAAAAAACAATTCACACAGAGAGTGGTGAATCTGTGGAATTCTCTGCCACAGAAAGTAGTTGAGGCCAGTTCATTGGCTATATTTAAGAGGGAGTTAGATGTGGCCCTTGTGGCTAAAGGGATCAGGGGGTATGGAGAGAAGGCAGGTACAGGATACTGAGTTGGATGATCAGCCGTGATCGTATTGAATGGCGGTGCTGGCTGGAAGGGCCAAATGGCCTACTCCTGCACCTATTTTCTATGCTTCTATGAACCTACAAGCCTGTACGTCTTTGGAGTGTGGGAGGACAGCGAAAACCCACTCGGAGATGACTAAAGGGTAAGAAGGGTCTCGACCCGAAACGTCGCCTATCTCCTTCGCTCCTTAGATGCTGCTGCACCCGCTGAGTTTCTCCAGCTTTTTGTGTAACCCACAGTTATTTACTGATAGTCACAGCCCGTGGAGTTAGTGCCATTTCTCCATCAGCCTCCCCTCCCCTCAGAAAACTCCACTCACCTCCCTGACAAATAACACTGCAACTGACGAGATATGAATATGGCTGACAGATGTTTGGTGCCGTACTCTTAATAAGTAAATATTAGCTCACATGTGGCAATGACAGTGCTGTAACAATCCAAATGAGATCATAAATCAAAAGGTCCTTTGAGGTATTGTGTGAAAAAAAAAAATCACCGATTCAATTGTCTGCAAATTTTCCGTGAGGTATCTGGTTTCAATTAGAAGCAGGTTTCCGTTGCGTCAAGAACTACCTCGATTAAACAGGCTGAGTGTTTGAGTTGAAGTTTCTCAACTTAAATAAATGTTCACAAACGTGTGAGTTAAGGGCCTGTCCCACCAGCATCCGACTCCATGCGATGAGCGCGATCAAACCGGCAGCGGGGGCAGCGCGGAGGTCGGGTGAGTGGCGCAACGCGGCGCAAAGTGAGGCGAACTTGGAGCGAAGTCTTAAAGGTAAGTTCGCCAGGACAGAGAGGGGCACACAGAGAGGGGCACAGAGGCACACACAGAGAGGGCCACGGAGCCACACACAGAGAGGGCCACGGAGGCACGATGTCGAGGCGGTGTGTAATGCATCGAGGCGACTGCGAGCCGACAAGCCGTTGCCGCGCGGAATTTTTGGACATAGTCAGTTTTTCGGAGCCCCACGCGATGTCGGGACGAACTCCGCACAATTCCGCACTGCTCTGGCGATCGAAGTGGGACCGGCCCCGCGACGCCGGACGGCTCAAGCGACCACGTTAGGTCGCTCTCGTCGCATAGAGTTGCATGCTGGTGGGACAGGCCCTTTACTGTCTCAGTCCGCCTAAACCTGTCTGATCTCCCGGTTGCTCACCACTTTAGTTCCCCCTCCCGATCCCACACTGACCTTTCTGTCCTGGGTCCCCTCCATTGTCAGAGTGAGGCCCAGCGCAAATTGGAGGAACAGCACCTCATATTTCGCTCGGGCAGCTTACACCCCAGCGGTATGAACATTGACTTCTCTAACTGCAAGTAACCCTTGCTTTCCCTCTCTCTCCATCCCCTCCCCTTTCCCAGTTCTCCGACCAGTCTGACTGTCACCGAGCTTTCAAGAGAGAGCTAGATAGGGCTCTTAAAAATAGCCAGGGGATATGGGGAGAAGGCAGGAACGGGGTACTGATTGGGGATGATCAGCCATGATCACATTGAATGGCGGTGCTGGCTCGAAGGGCTGAATGGCCTACTCCTGCACCTATTGTCTGTTGTCCTCAACTACATTTTATCTCGGTTTGCTCCGTTGTTACCCTCTCCCAGCTAACAACGATGTACTCTACATTTCCCTTGATCTCCATCCCCTTTGTCTATTTTTCACACCTTACACCTCCTTATCCCTGACTCAGTCTGAAGAAGGGTCTCGCCCCGAAACGTCACCCATTCCTTCTCCCTTCCATCGACTCCATCTACACCTCGCGCTGCCTCATCAGGGCCAGCAGCATCATCAAGGACCAGTCTCACCTGGGCCACTTCCTCTTCTCCCCTCTCCCATCGAGCAAAAGGTACAGAAGTGTGAAAACGCACACCTCCAGATTCAGGGACAGTTTCTTCCCAGCTGTTATCAGGCAACTGAACCATCCTACCACAACCAGACAGCAGTCCGGAACTACTATCTACCTCATTGGTGACCCTCGGACTATCCTTGAACGAACTTTGCTGGCTTTACCTTGCACTAAACGCTATTCACTTATCATGTATCTGTACACTGTAAACGGCTCGATTGTAATCATGTATTGTCTTTCTGCTGACTGGTTAGCTCGCAATGAAAGCTTTTCACTGTACCTCGGTACACGTGACAATAAACTGAACTGGAGTAACTCAGCGGGTCAGGCAACATCTCTGGAGAACATAGGTAGGTGGCGTTTAGGGTTGGGACCCTTCTTCAGACTGATTGTAGAGGGGAGGAACTGGAAGCAAGAAAAGACCATGATAATGGTATTTGTATCATTTAGTTTGGAGGCTTTTCGGCCCACCGAGTCCGCACCGACCAGCGATCCCCGCACACTAACACTATCCTACACAAACTAGGGGCAATTGTTTTCATTTACACCAAGCTAATTAACCTACAAACCTGTACATCTTTGGAGTGTGGGAGGAAACCAAAGATCTCGGAGAAAACCCCTCGCAGGTCACGGGGAGAACGTGCAAACTCCGTACAGACAGCGCCCGTAGTCGGGATCGAACCCGGGTCTCTGGCGCTGCGAGGTCTGTAAGGCAGCGACTCTACCGCTACACCACCGTGCCGCCATAGATGATTACAAATACCCTGATGCCAAACGTGACATTAGAAGAAAAGGGACTGTCGTGCAGCCCAATCTACAAAGAAATCCAAGCGGGCAACGCAAGTGAAACTGTCACCGTCGAACGAGGAGACCCTGAACGGCCAATGAAACATCTGCACTTCAAACAAAGTGGGACATCCCTACAATGCAACTGCGGGACGGATCACAGACAGACAGACAGAGACCCGGGCCTCTGCCAACCTCTACCCTTCACTCCAGTGGAGAGTGGAGAGCTTCATTGAAGCCCTGGCTATGAATGAGATAACACGGCACTGAGCCAAGACAGGCAGCAGTTGGCAGGTCCTGAAATCATCTGCTCCAGTCTCCGAGGTCATTAACGTTAAAAAAAAAAATGACGAAATGCAAATAGAATGTCATTAATTAAAAATTCCTGAACACATTTTCACACAAAGGATGGTGGGTGTATGGAACGAGCTGCCGGAGGAGGTTGTTGAGGCTGGGACTATCCCAACATTTAAGAAACAGTTAGACAGGTACATGGATAGGACAGGTTTGGAGGGATATGGACCGAACGCGGGCAGGTGGGACTAGTGTAGCTGGGACATGTTGGCCGGTGTGGGCAAGTTGGGCTGAAGGGCCTGTTTCCATACTGTCTCACTCGTCTTCTTGCGTACGGCGTGCACAGCCTACAGTTGTTGGACATCTCGTTCTATTTGTTCGTATTTGATTGTGCACACCGGGTTGATTGCATTCGTCGAAACAGGGCGGACCACGTGAAGGTTGCAATCTCCCACCCCACTGTATCACTCTATGACTATCACACTATGTCTGTCCTCACAATTTCACTTTATAATCCATTATGTTCTTGGACCTTTCCACTGAGTGCAATGATAACAGACTCTCTGTGAATAGCAAAGATGGTAGACAAAAAACTCAGCGGGTGAGGCACCATCTGTGGAGCGAAGTGTCGAGAACCTTCTTCAGACTGGTTAACAGTTCAGTTGGCACAGATGTCTCTCCTCTCTTATCGAGGGTACAGACCTAAAGTAAAAGGGAGCTCGTGAGTTGTTTGGAGTTCACTTCAGTTCTTGGTTACTTGGTCCTCCAAAATTTTCTAACTGGAATTTAAACTGGAGGTGGTGAAGGGAGGGGTTTAGCCAGAGAGGGTTATTGGGAAGAAAGTGCCACTTTAAATGTAGTTGCATCTGGCTGGGCAGCTGTGGCTTGGTGGAGATTATTCCATGCTTTAATAGTGCGTGGGAAGAATGAATTGCTGTACACATCTGTCTTTGAGGCTGGGACCACAAATTGGATCGAATGCCCTCGTCTGCTCCTAATTGGTTTGGGGTTGGTGTAGGTCTTGTGATCTATGTCTAGCTGACCATTTAACATTTTGTAAAAACAGGTCAAACGGTGAGCTTCACGTCTGTCTTGGAGAGGGTTCCACCCCGCCCAGAGAATTCAGAAGTTTGGTGACACTGGCTTCTCTCTCGTAGGTGTTAGTAACAAATCGAGCGGCCTGTCTTTGGACACGCTCGATGGATGAAATGTTTTTATCTGTGTATGGGTCCCAAGCTGCAACTGCGTAGTCCAGATGAGGTCTAACGAGGGTGAAATACAGCTTCTCCTTGACAGAAGCTGAACAATGATGGAAGTTGCGCCTCAGGAAGTTTAGGACACCTGTTGCTTTCACTGTTGATTGATGAGTCTGACCATTCCAACATAGATCATTCTGCAATTTGATGCCAAGATACTTGGTTTGTTTGGATTCTTCAAGGGTGACACCATGTATGTTGTAAGATGTGAGGCCTGGATTCCTCTTTCTGGTGACACGCATGGTTTCACATTTGGAAGGGTTGAACTGCATGCCCCATTGTTGTGACCACTCGACCATAGTATCGAGATCCTTTTGGAGAGCATCTTCATCATCAGCTGACTTAATTGGACGGTACAGCAAACAATCATCAGCGAATAGTCTGGTCGTACTTGCCACTTTTTCATGGATGTTATTGATGTAAAGATAAAAATAGGTGTGGGCCAAGTACTGTGCCCTGGGGTGTACCACTCAACACTGGGTGCCAATTGGAGCTATTTCCGTTCACACACACGCGCTGAAGACGTTTTGTCAGGAAACTGGAAATCCATCGTTTCGTGTTGGAACGAATACCGTAGAAGTCAAGCTTCCGAAGAAGTCTCTGGTGTGGGATGACATCAAATGCTTTAGAAAAGTCCAGTAGAACTAAATCCATGATGACGTTACTGTCAAGGTGCTTGGCCAGTTGAGTTTATTGTCACGTGTACCGAGGTACAGTGAAAAGCTTTTGTTGCGTGCTAACCAGTCAGTGGAAAGACAATACATGATTACAATCGAGCCATTTACAGTGTATAGATACATGATAAGGGAATTACGTTTAGAGCAAGGTAAAGCCAGCAAAGTCCGATCAAGGATAGTCCAAAGGTCACCAATGAGGTAGATAGTAGTTCAGCACTGCTCTCTGGTTGTGGTAGGATGGTTCAGTTGCCCGATAACAGCTGGGAAGAAACTGTCCCTGAATCTGGAGGTGTGCATTTTCACACTTCTGTACCTTTTGCCCGATGGGAGAGGGGAGAAGAGGGAGTGACCGGGGGTGCGACTGGTCCTTGATGATGCTGCTGGCTTTGCCGGGGCAGCATGAGGTGTAGATGGAGTCAATGAAAGGGAGAAGGAATGGGTGACGTTTCGGGGCGAGACCCTTCTTCAGACAAAGTGTGTTTTCACACTTCTATACCTGTGGCCAGTTTTGATCCAAAGGGTGGTATGAGGAACTGCAGGTGCTAGTTTACAGAAAAAGCACAAGGTGTTGGAGTCACTGACGGATGAGGCAGCTTCTCTGGAGAACATGGGTAGGTGATGATGGTGCTAGGATCCTCCTTCAGACTCTGAGCCATTGAGTTACTCCAGCACTTTGTGCCATTTTTCTAGTTGGAAGCTAAAGAGTCCAAGGTGGGATTCAGAGACTGTGTCCATTATGTAGAACGCCAGATAAACCAATTAACTGAGTGGCAATGAGAGGCGTAGTTGCTTTGGTTTCTCACTTTTCCTTCTTAATATTTAAGAAGGAACTGCAGATGCTGGAAAAATTGAACGCAGATATAAATGCTGGAGAAACTCAGCGGGAGAGGCAGCATCTATGGAGCGAAGGATTAGGCAACGTTTTGGGCCTACTCCTGCACCTATTGTCTATTGAGATCAAGAAAACAGAATACATAATCATGATCCTCATTCCCCTTTGTCCTATCACGCCTTGCACTTCCTTATCTATGTATCTCTCTCTCTCTTCCCTGACTTCAGTCTGAAGAAGGGTCTTGACCCAAAACGTCACCCATTCCTTCGCTCCATAGATGCTGCCTCACCCGCTGAGTTTCTCCAGCATTTTTATCTGCCTTCTCTTCTTAATAGATGTTCCTGACATCTCAACTAAAGTCCTACAGGTTTGCAGGCTAATTGGTTTGGCGTAAGTGTACCTTGTCTCTCGTGTGTGTGTGTGTGTGTGTAAGGGAGCGTTAATGTGCGGGGATGGCCGGTTGGCACGGACTCGGTGGGTTGAAGGGCCTGTTTCCGCACTGGATCTCTAAAAGACTCAAAGAAAGTAAAAACTACAAGCAGGCAAATAAAATGCAGCCTGATGAAACAGGAGAAAATTGGCTGCAGCTGCGAGAACGATCATTAAATTACCACGATGATTCTGTTTTATGGGTAAGAAGCATTGTTTATAGCTGGAAAACTAACACAAAGAAATACTTCACTTTTACTTGCCATATCTTTGTCAACTTGACAAATATTGTCATTTCATTTTACTGTCTTCATTAACCTTGTAACTGCCTTGTGTTTGTACGTTCTCCCCGTGACCTGCGTGGGTTTTCTCCAGGAGCTCCGGTTTCCTCCCGCACTCCACAGGTTTGAAGTAAAAGTGGTAAATTGTCCCTAGTGTGTGTAGGATAGCGCTAGTGACCACAATGACCCACACCATCCTGGCCACACACTCATCTCCCCGCTACCTTCAGGTAGAAGGTACAGGAGCCTGAAGACTGCAACGTCCAGGTTCAGGAATAGCTACTTCCCCACAGCCATCAGGCTATTAAACTTGGCTCGGACAAAACTCTGAACACTAATAACATATTATCTGTTATTTGCACTTTATCAGATTATTTATTCATGTGTGTATACATTTATATAATGGTACAATTTTAGTAATGTTAAAATTGTACAAGGCATTGGTGAGACCAATTCTGGAGTATGGTGTACAATTTTGGTCGCCTAATTATAGGAAGGATGTCAACAAAATAGAGAGAGTACAGAGGAGATTTACTAGAATGTTGCCTGGGTTCCAGCAACTAAGTTACAGAGAAAGGTTGAACCAGTTGGGTCTTTATTCTTTGGAGCGCAGAAGGTTAAGGGGGGAACTTGATTGAGGTCTTAAAAATGATGAAAGGGATAGACAGAGTTGACGTGGATAAGCTTTTCCCATTGAGGGTAGGGAAGATTCAAACAAGAGGGCATGACATGAGAATGAAGGGACAGAAGTTTAGGGGTAACATGAGGGGGAACATCTTTACTCAGAGAGTGGTGGCTGTGTGGAATGATCTTCCAGCAGAAGTGGTGGAGGCAGGATCGATTTTAACATTTAAAAGTAAAGTGGATAGGTATATGGACGGGAAGGGAATGGAGGGGTATGGTCTGAGTGCAGGTAGATGGGACTAGGGGAAAATAAATGGTCGGCACGGACTGGAAGGGCCGAGAAGGCCTGTTTCCGTGCTGTAATTGTTATATGGTTATATGGTTACATGGTATAAGGACACACTGATCTGTTTTGTAGTCAATGCCTACAATGTTCTGTGGTGCTGAAGCAAAGCAAGAATTTCATTGTCCTATCAGGGACACATGACAATAAACTGTTTTGAATCTTGATCTTGAATCTAGTGTGTGAGGATCGATGGTCGGCGCAGACTGGGTGGGCTGATGGGCCTGTTTACGTGCTGTATCTCCAAACTAAACTAAACTAAACTAAAGCCAATGGATTCCATCTCCAATGTTTCTTCCAGTAGAAATGAAGTGGTAGATAACAGGAAAGGCTTGGGTGGTGAGATGGATGGGCAGAGATATTTAACACTGGTCATTAAGGTAGTGTTACCCCTTTGCCTCAGAATTAGCTGAAGTGAATGTGGGTGGAAGGGGAAGAGTTTAGATGGGGGTAGAAGATGAAGAGAGGGGAGGGGAGGAAAGTATTGGGGTTAGTGGAGAGACATAGATACGTGGACAGTAGGTGCAGGAGTAGGCCGTTCGGCCCTTCGAGCCAGCACCGCCATTCAATGTGATCATGGCTGATCATCCCCAATCATTACCCTGTTCCTGCCTTCTCCCAGATTAGTTAATTCAATATGTGTGGTAAGGAACTGCAGATGCTGGTTTACACCAAAGATAGACACAAAATGATTGGGTAACTCAACGGGGCAGGCAGCATCTCAGGATAGAAGGAATGAGTGACGTTTCGGGTCGAGGGCCTTCTTCAGCCTGACACATGGAAAGATAGAAACATAGAGAATAGGTCCTGTTGAGCCAGCACCGCCATTCAATATGATCATGGCTGGTCATCCAAAATCAGTCTGAAGAAGGGTCTCGACCCGGGATGTCTCCCATTCTGTCTCTCCTGAAATGCTGCCTGTCCCGCTGAGTTACTCCAACATTTTGTGTCTTCATCCAAACTAAAATAAACTAAACTAAACATAGAAGCAAAGAAAATAGGTGCAGTAGGCCATTCGGCCCTTCGAGCCAGCACCAGCATTCAAAATGATCATTGTCATGTTTTCCAAGCTAACCAAGATCTATTCTACGTTCCTTGAACCTCATCCCCTTTGATGTCTAATTTTCACAGCTTACACGTCCTTATCTCTGTGACTCTCAGTCTGATGAAGGGTCTCGACCCGAAACGTCACCCATTCTTTCTCTCAAGGGATGCTGCCTGTCCAGCTGAGTTACTCGAGCATTTTGTGCCTACATCCAAAATCAGTACCCCGTTCCTGCTTTCTCCCCATATCCCCTGATTCCGTTAGCCCTCAGAGCTAAATCTAACTCAACTCTCCCTCGAATACATCTTGTACAATCCCGCAGATTCACCGCCCTCTGACTAAAGAAATTCCTTCCTAAAAAAACGTCCTTTAATTCTGACACATTCCACGTTCAACCTGTTGAACCTTCCCACTGAATGATATTGGAGGAACTCAGCGGGCGAGGCAGCATCTATGGAGCGAAGGAAATAGGCGACGTTTCGTCCCGAAACGTCGCCTATTTCCTTCGCTCCATAGATGCTGCCTCGCCTGCGGAGTTTCTCCAGCATTTTTGTCCACCTTCGATTTACCAGCATCTGCCGTTCCTTCTTTAACACTGAATAATATTGTTGTCTTAACTACCTTACAGTCACTTGACATCAATACCTTAATCGTTTAAATAATATATATTTACCCCAGACTTTTGCCATTTCTTCTCGGACATACTTCAGCAGTTTCCCACAGTATCCTACTCCCCAGTCACCTTTCAGTTGAAGAGACTGTTTCATTCCGCTCTATATTTATGAATTCTCCAGCCTTTAGCATCTGTTTTGAATGCTTTATGCACAGTGTTCACTCTAATTATTTGCTACATTGCCTCTTATCCTTTTTCCTAGTTTTTCTCATTTAACTTTCTCGCGGTCCATGCAATCCATTTCTATAAAACTTCGACTCAATCAAGCTGCCTCAAATGAAACCAACCAACTGTGGCTAGTTGAAAATTAGGAAGCCCCCGTGTGTCGATGTGAGATGCACTCTCAGTAATTTACCATTAGCTGTCACTGGTTCTTACTAAGATCATCAGAGGTAATAAACTCTCTTGATTTGACTTGGTAGGATTAGAAGTCGGCCATTCGGCCCATCAAGTTGAGGTATATTTTATCTTGCAGAGGTGTACAAAGTCATGAGAGGAATAGATCGGGAGAGCTTACACTTACACCGAGCCAATTAACCGACAAACCTGCACGTCTTTGGAGTGTGGGAGGAAAACCTGAAGATCTCGGAGAAAACCCACGCAGGTCACGGGGAGAACGTGCAAACTCCGTACAGACAGCGCCCGTAATCAGGATTGAACCCGGGTCTCCCGCGCTGCAAGCGCTGTAAGGCAGCAACTCTACCGCTGCGCCACCGTGACCGCCACAGAGAACCAAGGACTTTGGTCCATTGAATGTGCGCAGATCATCAGATTCCTAGTTTGACATTAATCCGTCTCCATCCAATGTTGGTTCTCCCAGATTCTGCCACCAGTGGCCATTGAACCTACCAACCCGCGCATCTTTAAGATGTGTGAGGATGTCAGACCACCCAGGGGAAACCTGGGAGAGAACATGCCAGCTCCACACAGACAGCACCATTGGCGAGGACTGAGCCTGAATATGCACCTGATTTACACTGGACTTCAGATAGACACAAAAAGCTGGAATAACTCGGCAGGTCAGACAGCATCGCTGGGTAAAAGGAATGGGAGACATTTCGGGTCGAGACCCTTCTTCAAACTGAGAGTCAGGGAGAGGGAACGAGAGGTACAGACTGGTGATATAGAGAGGTGCAGAACAAATGAATGGCAGATATGCAAAAAAGTAACAATGATAAAAGAAACAGGCCAGTGTGAGGTGTGGGCTAGGTGAAAACGAGTTACAGACAATGAGACTGCAGATGACTTTGTAGACGACAAGATGACTTTCAAGCCAGTACAACGTGGGTGGGGAGGGATGGAAATAGTTGTCACTTGAAGTTAGGGAAATTAACTTCATACCACTGGGTTGTTGACCGGTTGCATCGTGGCTTGGTTCGGCAACTTGGGCGCCCAGGAGCGGAAAAGACTACAAAAAGTAGTAACCACTGCCCAGTCCATCATCGGCTCTGACCTCCCGTCCATCGAGGGGATTTATCGCAGTCGCTGCCTCAAAAAGGCTGGCAGCATCATCAAGGACCCACACCATCCTGGACACTCACTCATCTCCCCGCTACCTTCAGGTAGAAGGTACAGGAGCCTGAAGACTGCAATGACCAGGTTCAGGAATAGCTACTTCCCCACAGCCATCAGGCTATTAAACTCAACTCAAACGAAACTCTGATCATTACTAACCAATAATATGTTTATTTGCACTATCAGATTATTTATTCATGTGTGTATATATTTATACAATGGTACATGGACATACTGATCTGTTCTGTAGTCAATGCTTACAATATTCTGTTGTGCTGAAGCAAAGCAAGAATTTCATTGTCCTATCAGGGACACATGACAATAGACTCTCTTGAATCTTGAACTCTCTTGTAAGCTGCCCAAGCAAATCGCTTGGCCTCACTCTGACAATGGAGGAGGCCTGGGCCAGAAAGGTCAGTATGGGACGGGCGATTAAAGTGTTTGGCAACAGGGAGAGCAGGTAGCTCCAGGCGGACTGAGCGGAGGTGTTCAACGAAATGATCGCCTGGAGCTACCTGCTCTCCCTGCTCAAATGGACTTAAGGGCCTGTCCGACCAGCATGCAACTCCATGCGATGAGCGCGACCTAACGTGGTCGCTTGAGCCGTCCGGCTCACTTCGATCGCCGGAATTGTGCGGAGTTCGTCCCGACATCGCGCAGGGCTCCGAAAAACTGACTGTTCAAAAATTCCGCGCGGCAACGGCTTGTCGGCTCGCAGTCGCCTCGACGCATTACACACCGTCTCGACATCGTGCCTCTGTGACCCTCTCTGTAGGTGCCTCCGTGACCCTCTATGTGTGTGGCTCCGTGGCCCTCTGTGTGTGTGCCTCTGTGCCCCTCTCTGTGTGCCCCTCTCTGTCCTGGCGAACTTACCTTTAAGACTTCGCTCCAAGTTCGCCTCACTTTGCGCCGCGTTGCGCCACTCACCCGACCTCCGCGCGGCCCTCGCTGCCGGTTTGGTCGCGCTGGCCACATGCAGGCGCATGCTGGTGGGAACGGCCCTGTACAGGGATCACCCGACCTCCGCGCGGCCCCCGCTTCTAGTTTGATCGCGCTCATCGCATGGAGTCGGAGGCTGGTGGGACAGACCCTTTACTTTGCTCAAATGCTAATCCCAGATCACACCCTCACAAGGAGGGAGAAAAAATAATCAGATTGAAGTCAAGATTTTGTCAGGCAGCTGAAAAGTTATTTGAGTCGTGATCAGTCACTATTTGGGTGCAATTTGTAACAACATTGGCAACTTTCAGTGCAACCCAGTACGTGTAATTGAATTCCCAATTACCTATTTACACTTTAATTGGAATTGCAATGATTGTTTTCAATGAGTAACTCTGGGGGAGACCTCATTGAAACTGACCGAATAGGAAAAGGCTTGGATAGAGTGGATGTGGAGAGGATGTTTCCACTAGTGGGAGAGTCTTGGACTAGAAACATAGAAACATAGACAATAGGTGCAGGAGTAGGCCATTCGGCCCTTCGAGCCTGCACCGCCATTCAATATGATCATGGCTGATTATCCAACTCAGTATCCTGTACCTGCCTTCTCTCCATACCCCCTGATCCCTTTAGCCACAAGGGCCACATCTAACTCCCTCTTAAATATAGCCAATGAACTGGCCTCAACTACCTTCTGTGGCAGAGAATTCCAGAGACTCGCCACTCTCTGTGTGAAAAATGGTTTCCTCATCTCGGTCCTAAAGGAATCCCCCCTAATTGAAACTTACTGACTGATCGTCCGCTATCAATCACCTGTGCCTGCCTTCTCCCCATATCCCTTAATTCCACTAACCCCTGGAGCTCTATCTAACTCTCTCTTAAATCCATCCAGTGATTTGGCCTCCATTGCCCTCTGTGGCAGGGAATTCCATAAATTCACAACTCTCTCGGTGAAAAAGTTTTTTCTCACCTCAGTCTTAAATGACCTCCCCTTTATTCTAAGACTGTGGCCCCTGGTTCTGGACTCGCCCAACATTGGGAACTTCTTTCCTGCATCTAGAGGTCACAGCCTCAGAATTAAAGGACGTTCCTTTAGGAAGGAGAAGAGGAGGAATTTCTTTAGTCAGAGGGCGGTGAATCTGTGGGACTCCTTGCCACAGGAGGGTGGGGAGGCCAAGTCGGTGGATATATTTAAGGCAGAGATAGATAGATTCTTGATTAGTACGGGTGTCAGTTGTGGGGAGACGGCAGGAGAATGTGATGGGTGGGAGATTGCAACCTTCACGTGGTCCGCCATGTTTCGACTAATGCAATCAACCCGATGTGCACAAACAAATCAGATCAAATAGAACAAGTTGTCCTACAACTTTAGGCTGTGCACGCCATACGCAAGAAGAAGAAGGGGAATGGGGTTAAGGGCTGTC
Source organism: Raja brachyura (assembly GCA_963514005.1). Next base: position 20,912,850 of record OY740820.1, read on the forward strand.
CCACTGTACGAGGTAATTCAAGAGCTCTCCCGAGTTTAAAAAAAATCAAATTCGTGGTAGAGTTAACGTAGCAGTTATATCGGAGCTCGGGTCGTCTCTTAGCGGCTTGATACGCTAACGGCAGGTACTCGGGAAACGCGGTAAGCTCGTGAAGACTCGTGAAGATTTTTCAACACGTTGAAAAATGTCCATGAGAGCCCCGAGTACCTACGAGCGGCCATTACCGTAATTCTCCGAGTTCGAATCAGGAGAAACTCGGGAGAGCTCTTGGAATTAACTCGTACAGTGGGACAGGCCCTTTAGGACAGAGAGATAGATCAGCCATGATTGAATGGCGGAGTAGACCTGATGGGCCGAATGGCCTGATCCTATCATTTATGACCTTATGAGAAACTATTTTAATATGGAGGCAGCAAAGAGTGAATTCTCTTGGCTGGCAATTAACTTTTAAGAAAATGTCAAACTTTACACATCCAGATTTACAGAGTTTTCATTATACTTGGTGACCTTTATTTGCTGGAAGTTTGTGGATATTATACTAATAGGTTATTGACTGCAGCAATCTCTTTGAACCGGTTCAACTATAAGGAATCAGTAAGTCTGCAGTAATGCGATTAGATCTTGTATTTCTTTTAAGTATGATTAAAATGTATTCGAACTGCGGTGGGGTTTAATTTCTTCTGCTGTGGTTCTACAAAATGCTTTCAGTTAGTGATACAGCGCGGAAACAGTCCCTTCGGCCCCCCGAGTCCGCACTGACCAGCGATCCCGGCACACACTAACACTATCCTACACACACCAGGGACAATTTACATTTATACCAAGCCAACTAACCTACAAACCTGTACGTCTTCCTTGCCACAGAGGAAATACAGAGAAGGTTCACCAGACTGATTCCTGGGATGGAAGGACTTTCATATGAAGAAAGACTGGATAGACTCGGCTTGTACTCGCCAGAATTTTGAAGATTGAGGGGGGATCTTATAGAAACGTACAAAATTCTTAAGGGGTTGGACAGGCTAGATGCAGGAAGATTGTTCCCGATGTTGGGGAAGTCCAGAACAAGGGGTCACAGTTTAAGGATAAGGGGGAAATCTTTTAGGACCGAGATGAGAAAAACATTTTTCACACAGAGAGTGGTGAATCTGTGGAATTCTCTGCCACAGAAGGTAGTTGAGGCTATATTTAAGAGGGAGTTAGATGTGGCCCTTGTGGCTAAAGGGATCAGGGGGTATGGAGAGAAGGCAGGTACAGGATACTGAGTTGGATGATCAGCCATGATCATATTGAATGGCGGTGCAGGATCGAAGGGCTGAATGGCCTACTCCTGCACCTATTTTCTGTGTTTCTACGTCTTTGGAGTGTGGGAGGAAACCGAAGATCTTGGAAAAAAAACCCACGCAGGTCACGGGGAGAACTTCTGTACAAACTCCGTACAGACAGCACCCGTAGTCGGGGTCGATCCCGGGTCTCTGGCGCTGTGAGGCAGCAACTCTACCGCAGTGCCACCGTGCCACCTGTTTAAGCACAGGACGTCTTAAATTAATTTTCTTTAGCAAAAATAGTGTTGAAATATATGTTGTGAAGCAAGAGGGTTTTTTTCAGCAAGAGGTGACACGAGGGTTTTTTTCAGAAGAGAGCTCGTATAAGATCCAAAATTATATCTTTAGAAGCTGGAGGATCCAATGGAGCTATCAAATGCCATAGAGAAACGTCGCAGAAAGACAATGTTATGCAGTCTCGTCCCCAGAGTAGGGGAGTCGAGAACCTGAGGACAAAGGTTTAAGGTGAGGGGAGAAAGATTTAATAGGAACCAGAGGGGTAACGTTTTCCACACTAAGGGTAGTAGGTGTATTGAACGAGCTGCCAGAGGAGGTAGTTGAGGCTGGGACTACTGCAATGTTTAAGAAACATTTAAACATGTATGTGGATAGGGCAGGTTTAGAGGAATATGGGCCAAGTGTGGGCAGGTGGGACTAGTGTAGATGGGACATGTTGGCCGGTGTGGGCAAGTTGGGCCTGTTTCCACACTGTATCACTCTATGACTCTAGGCTGTATTAACTCCCGAGTCAGGCAGCATCTCTGGAGAACATGGATAGATGACGTTTTAGGTCGTGCCTTGTTCTGGTCGCCGCTGGATTTTCAACGTGTTCAAAATTTTTGGCGACTTGCAACGACCTACGACGGGTGCCGGCAGTTGTCAAAAAAGTTGCGTAAGTGGGACAGACCCGTAAGGCTATGCCCTCTAGTATTTGACTTAGTCTGATTGTCCACTCTCTCTATGCCTCTCTCAACTATATATGCTTCCCTCCATTGATGAACTGTACACTGCAAGGGCCAGGAAGCGAGCGGGCAAGATCATCTCTGACCCCTCTCACCCTGGCCACAAACTCTTTGAATCACTTCCCTCTGGAAGGCGACTCCGGACCGTCAAAGCTGCCACAGCCGGACATGAAAACAGTTTTTATCCACGAGTAGTTGCTCCACTCAACAGCCAAAAACCTGTAGCCTCCCTTTGATCTGGTATTTTGTTGGTTCACATGCTTGATCAATGGTGTTTCATCATTAATGATTTATTATTATTAATGTTTAGTGTTTTCTGAGTCACTGTCACTGTATGTCATGTTGTTACTTGTGGGCGGAGCACCAAGGCAAATTCCTTGTATGTGAATACTTGGCCAATAAACGTACTTACTTACTTCTACCATCTCCCTGCACCTTCCGACGTTTCAGAGAAAACAAACCAAGTCTGTCCAACCTCTCCCTGTAGCTAATACACCCTAAACCAGGTAACAGTCTGTTAACGGGTACACAAAAGGCTGGAGAAACTCAGCGGGTGCAGCAGCATCTAAGGAGCGAAGGAGATAGGCGACGTTTCGGGTCGAGACCCTTCTTCAGTCTGTTAAAGCTGCCCTTGCACCCTTTCCTAAAGCCTGCACATCCTCCCAGCAATTGGCTGACCAGAACTGCATGCAATTTTCCTGATGTGGCCAAACTCGAATCCTATAAAGCTGTGTCATCACACCTGGTCATGTTTACAGTCTGAAGAAGGGTCTCGACCCGAAACGTCGCCCATTCCTTCTCTCCAGAGATGCTGCCCGTCCCGCTGAGTTACTCCAGCATTTTGTGTCTATCTTTGCTTCAAACCAGCATCTGCAGTTCCGAAGAAGGGTCTCGACCCGAAACGTCGCCTATCTCCTTCGCTCCTTAGATGCTGCTGCACCCGCTGAGTTTCTCCAGCCCTTTGTGTACCCTTCTGCAGTTCCTCCGCACTTATGACATCCTGGCCCCAATTTTGGAATTCCTATTGAAGGTTAAGAGGCTCACAGAGCAAGGCCTGAGGGGGGACTAAGTCTGAGAACATTTTCTTCTGTTTTCATGGAAACACTGCAGTAAATTTCTATAATTCAATTAAGTTTTAATTAAATATTGACACCAAACAGCACAACATGACAATGGGAAGCGTGGAATTACATTAAACATTTAGTTTAATATTGATAATGTTATTTGTGGGTCATGGCTGCTCAGAACAAAGACAATCCATTTTGAAAATATTTTTGAATATAGACACAAAATGCTTTTCAAGAGAGAGTTCTTCTTCTTGCTTGTGGCGTGCACAGCCTTAAGTTGTCGGGCAACTTGTTCTATTTGCGGGTGCAGCAGCGTCTAAGGAGCGAAGGAGATGGGCGACGTTTTGGGTCGAGACCCTTCTTCTATCAAAACTCCAGCATTTTTGGTCGATCTACCTGCCTAAATAGAAACATAGAAACATAGACAATAGGTGCAGGAGTAGAGGCCATTCGGCCCTTCGAGCCTGCACCGCCATTCAATGTGATCATGGCTGATCATCCAACTCAGTATCCCGTACCTGCCTTCTCTCCATACCCCCTGATCCCTTTAGCCACAAGGGCCACATCTAACTCCCTTTTAAATATAGCCAATGAACTGGCCTCAACTACCCTCTGAGGCAGAGAATTCCACAGATTCACCACTCTCTGTGTGAAAAATGTTTTTCTCATCTCGGTCCTAAAAGACTTCCCCCTTATCCTTAATCTGTGACCCCTTGTTCTGGACTTCTGTTCTCAACTGCTGCAATAGTCCCAGCCTCAACTAGTCCCTACCTCCTCCAGCAGCGCGTTCCATACACCCACCATACACCTTTGTGTGAAAACGTTACTCCTCGGGCTCCTATTAAATCTTTCCCCTTCACCTTAAACCTACGCCCTCTGGTTCTCGGTTCCTCTACTCTGGGCGAGAGACTGTGTGCGTCAAATACTAACTGCAAACGCTTCCCCTCTTGTTTAGCCTCGCTGTTTGTGCTTGTTTTATCTTACAATTATATGCCAGAGGCGCACATTTTGTTACTTTAACACGCATGACACATTGCATGTCATGCATGTTAGAAGTTTGCCCGTGACTTGGAATTAAACTGACATGGGTCCCCCGTGGTTTGTCACTTTGAATGCATTTTTCTCAAAACACGGAGAAAATCCTTCGGTCTAAATTGATACAGCGTGCATTGACGAGGAAAAGCCACCCTCGCTGCAGTGTGTGAACAGCTTTTTGTTGCGTGTGAACCAGTTAGCAGAAAGACGACACATGATTACAATCGAAGACAGGCACAGAAAAGCTGGAGTAACTCAGCGGGACCGGCAGCATCTCTGGAGAGACGGAACGGGTGATGTTTCGGGTTGAGACCCTCCTTTAGACTCTGTCTCTTCAGTGTCTGAAGTCAAGTCAGGAGTTGGAGTGAAGTGAAGTTGCAGTTTTGGTCTCCAAATCTGAGGAAAGACATTCTTGCCATAGAGGGGGTACAGAGAAAATTCACTAGACTGATTCCTGGGATGTCAGGACTTTCATATGAGGAAAGACTGGATAAACTCGGCTTGTACTCGCTGGAATTTAGAAGATTGAGGGGGGATCTTATAGAAACTTACAAAATTTTAAGTGGTTGGACAAGCTAGATGCTGGAAGATTGTTCCCGATGTTGGGGGAGTCCAGAACAAGGGGTCACAGTCTAAGGATAAGGGGGAATTCCTTTAGGACCGAGATGAGGAAAACATTCTTTACACAGAGAGTGGTAAGTCTCTGGAATTTCATTTCGGAGTCACGTGAGTGACTTCGTGAAGAGCCCGCCGGCGCGCATGCTCGACATATCGTCGTATCGCGTTGCTGCGACGGCTGACGGAGGAGCGAGCTCCTCGCCAGCCCTTCATAAGGGAACCACGCAGGTAAGTATGCTACCTTAAGTTGGTGGTTCTTGTTGTGTTTGCTTCACAGCAAGAACATGGATGGGAGAGGCCGGAGTTCGAGGAGAAGTCGCCGGCCAGCAGTTCCGGAGCGAGAGTTGTCGGGGGTACCTGCAACGCAGACCGGAACGAGGGCGGAGATGTCGGTGAGCTCTGTATTTTCAGGTCCGGACCCGCCCGCACACCACAGCTCGGAGGAGTCCGACGAGGAGGAGTGTGGTGTGCCGCCAGAGCAGGACGACTCTGCCATGGCAGCCAGGTCGTCAGCAGGCTTGCTGACGGCTTCGAGCAGAAGGGTCCGTGCGGCTGCACGGCCCGTTTCATGCAGCCCTCTGAGAAGGGGAAGGGCAGGAGCCCAGCAGCCTAACCCTGTTGGGGCTAAGGCTCTGCCTGCCGCCAAGGAGCGGTCAGGTTCCAGGACGGGACCCGGGGCAGCTGTGAGGTCCAGCCGTCGCCCCCCAACTTTCGACGCCGGGACGAGTCAGTTGGGGGTCCCGTCACGGTCGCCGAGCCCCCCATGGATGGGTGGGCGAGACCATGCGTCGGCAAGGTCCACGATGTGGGCAGCTGGCAAGCCTGCACGGGCCCAAGGTATCCAGGCTTCGGCTGGTGCCGACACCATGCCGCATCTGTCCATAGAGGCAACGGCTTCCGCTCCCGCTAAACGGAGGCGGTTGAACACGCCCGTGCAGGAATCGCGCAGTTTCGCCTCGGCGGCTGTCGACGACAACTACCGGCACCGGCAGGGCCTCGACGAGGTGCGGGCCGATGACAGGAGCCCCGGCCAATTTTCAGAGCCGGAGGACTCCGACCACCTGAGTGTTCAGGGTGAAGGGCGTATTGACCGGATGGAGCGGCTGCTGGAGCTTCTCCTACAAGGTCAACAACAACAGGCATCCAGCAGCGACAGGCACAGGGCTTCATCACCAGCTTCGTACACCAGCCTGGAGCAGCAGGACGAGGAGGCCGTGGTTGACCCCATCCCACCCCCGCCTGAATTACCGGCGGAGGACCTCCTCGATGTGGCTACCAAATTTGCAGCCCCTCATTCGTTGGGGCTTCCCATCAATACGAAGTTGGCAGCCACAGTGGACTTCCTAAATAATCACCAGCTTCAGGAGGAAGTCCTACTACAAGCCATGAGCCGCCACAAGGCTCCATCAAACTGCAATTCCCTCAACGTGCCTGTGGTCAATACGCCAATATGGGGCAACATCAGTGCGGCTATCCGTCAGCAGGAGCTGAAAATTCAGCGGATCCTGAAACTCCTCATGGCCGGGATTACTGCCTTTGTGCGGTCGGTCGACGGAGAGGAGCTTAATTTGGACCAGGAGGATGCTCTGGCGCTTCTGTGCGCTACTCAAAACGAAATAAACGGCTTTCGGAAAAACAGCATCCGCCCAGCGCTCAACCCTAAGTTTGCAGGGTTGTGCAAACCACCGCCGCCGCCGCCGCCCCGTCAGCTCTTTGGCGAAGACCTCTCCAAAAGGGTCAGAGAGCTGGATGAACAAGCCAAGACCGTGGGGCTCATGCGCTCTCACAGTGCCCCCACGCCATCAAGCTCGAAAGCCCCACTTGGCCGTTCACGAGGGTCTGTCAGCACTTCCACCAGGAATTACCCTCCAGCTCCAAACCGATATCAGCCACCCCAACCCCAGGGGTCTTTTTTAGGACAGGCTCGGCAGAAGCCGAGGTGGAAAATGAGGACGCCACGACCTCAAACCAACCCAGCACCTCCACGACCACCCACTCGTGTCAGGGACCGCCGGTAACCACAGAGGTGAGGCGATCTGGTTCTCTTTTTTCTCTTTGTTTAACTCCACATGTTGGTGGGCGTTTGCGGTTGTTTGCGGGTGCATGGGGTGACATTACCAGCGATGAGTATGTGTTACGGAATATTCAGGGCCATAGTATTGAGTTTATTAATGGGGACATCCCTCCACCTCAGCATAGACCGGGTCGTACTTTCAAACTAACGGCTGCGGAACAGTCAGTAGGCTATAAGGAAATTTTAAGGTTGGAACAGAAAGGGGTCATAGAGAGAACGGTTCATGAGCCCGTTGAATTTGTTTCCAATATTTTTACTAGACCTAAGAAGGATGGAGGCTGTAGAGTCATTATTGATCTAACCACTCTGAATAACTTTGTAACATATACTCATTTTAAAATGGACACGTTTGAAACGGCCAAATCATTGATTTCACAAGGGTGCTTTATGGCATGCATTGATTTACAGGATGCGTACTATACCGTACCTATGAAAAAATATTACAGAAGGTTCTTAAAATTTATCTGGATGGATCAGCTGTGGCAATATAGGGCGTTGCCTAATGGGCTCACCACAGCCCCTCGCTTATTTACTAAATTGGTGAAGCCAATTATGGCTTATTTAAGACAAAGACATCATATTGTTATGGCCTATTTAGATGATATTTTAATTGTCGGCCACACCTTGGAATTAGCACAACAAGGGGTTGCAGCTGCGGTCAATTTGTTCCAACAGCTTGGGTTCATTGTTCATCCAGAAAAATCTAAGTTCTGCCCCACCCAGGTAATTAATTATCTGGGGTTCCAGGTGAATTCCATTAGCATGAGAGTCACCATACCAATTAACAAAATTGAGGAGGTAACACAGGTGTGTACAGACTTGATTAATACTCGTATACCATCGATTCGTCACACAGCTACTGTCATTGGCAAGATTGTGGCTTTGTTTCCGGCAGCCCGGTATGGACCTCTGCATTATCAAAACTTGCAGAGAGCCAAGATCGCTGCGTTGCGACGGCATGCTGGTCATTATGATCGATCAATGCGGCTGCCGCCTGCAGCATTGGATGAATTACGATGGTGGGTTTGCCACATTAGTAAATCGTTCAAAACTATTATTGAGGCGAAACCGATGATATACTTACAAACTGATGCGAGCTCTGATGGCTGGGGAGCTACGAATCAATTCTCTAGTTGTGGGGGCCGATGGGATACCCTTGAGAATACGATGTTGGTATCACAAGGGATCAACTATTTGGAGCTGCTTGCAGCGTTTCACGGACTTCGTGCATATTGTTCCAAGATCATTGGAGCACATGTCCGGCTCCAAATAGACAATACCACAGCGGTGGCATATTTAAACCACATGGGCGGTACCAGGTCAGTTTCTTGTGATAAATTGGCTAATTCAATTTGGCTCTGGTGTGTCAAGAGAGACATTTGGATTTCAGCTACCTATTTGCCGGGTGAGCTTAATATTGTGGCGGACGCCAGGTCACGCAAGTTCAATGATAATATTGAATGGATGTTACATCCTGAAATTTTTGCAAAAATCACAGCCAAATTTGGGAAACCGGACATTGACCTTTTTGCGTCCCGGTTGAACCATCAGGTACCAACCTACGTCGCGTGGGAACCAGATCCTGGGGCTATAGCGTTAGATGCATTCTCGCTAGACTGGGGGAATTGCTTTTTCTATGCATTCCCCCCGTTTTGCCTCATCAGTCGGGTATTACGTAAAATTCAGATGGACGGTGCCAAGGGCATCCTTATCATACCCGACTGGCCTACACAGCCGTGGTATCCGATGGTCTTTGACACGCTCAGTGAACCTTGGGTCCGTTTGCAGGGTAGCCCAGAATTAGTTACTCACCCTGTTTCAGGGGAGCCACATCCCTGCCATGGCTATTTAAATTTGTTGGCTTGCAGATTCTGAATCGGCCTTTAGAACAATACGGCCTTTCTACCCGGACATAGAAACATAGAAACATAGAAAATAGGTGCAGGAGTAGGCCATTCGGCCCTTCGAGCCTGCACCGCCATTCAATATGATCATGGCTGATCATCCAACTCAGTATCCCGTACCTGCCTTCTCTCCATACCCCCTGATCCCTTTAGCCACAAGTGCCACATCTAACGCCCTCTTAAATATAGCCAATGAACTGGCCTCAACTACCTTCTGTGGCAGAGAATTCCAGAGACTCACCACTCTCTGTGTAAAGAATGTTTTCCTCATTTCGGTCCTAAAGGAATTCCCCCTTATCCTTAGACTGTGACCCCTTGTTCTGGACTCCCCCAACATCGGGAACAATCTTCCAGCATCTAGCTTGTCCAACCCCTTAAGAATTTTGTAGGTTTCTATAAGATCCCCCCTCAATCTTCTAAATTCCATCGAGTACAAACCGAGTCTATCCAATCTTTCCTCATATGAAAGTCCTGACATCCCAGGAATCAGTCTGGTGAATCTTCTCTGTACCCCCTCTATGGCAAGGATGTCTTTCCTCAGATTTGGAGACCAAAACTGTACGCAGTACTCCAGGTGTGGCCTCACCAAAACCCTGTACAACTGCAGTAGAACCTCCCTGCTCCTATACTCAAATCCTTTCGCTATGAATGCTAACATACCATTTGCTTTCTTCACTGCCTGCTGCACCTGCATGCCTACTTTCAATGACTGGTGTACCATGACACCCAGGTCTCGTTGCATCTCCCCCTTACCTAATCTGCCACCATTCAGATAATAGTCTACCCTCATGTTTTTGCCACCAAAGTGGATAACCTCACATTTATCCACATTGTACTGCATCTGCCATGCATCTGCCCATTCACTCAGCCTATCCAAATCACCCTGCAGCCTCCAAGCATCCTCCTCACACCTAACTATACCCCCCAGCTTGGTATCATCTGCAAATTTGGAGATGTTGCATTGAATTCCCTCGTCCAAATCATTAATATATATTGTAAATAGCTGGGGTCCCAGCACTGAGCCTTGTGGCACCCCACTAGTCACTGCCTGCCATTCTGAAAAGGACCTGTTTACTCCTACCCTTTGCCTCCTGTCTGCTAGCCAGTTCTCTATCCACATCAATACTGAACCCCCAATACCGTGTGCTTTAAGTTTGTATGCTAATCTCTTATGCGGGACCTTGTCGAAAGCCTTCTGAAAGTCTAGATATAACACATCCACTGGTTCTCCCTTATCCACTCTACTAGTTACATCCTCAAAAAATTCTATCAGATTTGTCAGACATGATTTACCTTTCGTAAATCCATGCTGACTTTGTCCAATGATTTCACCACTTTCCAAATGCGCTGCTATCCCATCTTTAATAACTGACTCTAGCAGTTTCCCCACTACCGATGTTAGACTAACTGGTCTGTAATTCCCCGCTTTCTCTCTCCCTCCTTTTTTAAAAAGTGGGGTTACATTAGCTACCCTCCAATCCTCAGGAACTACTCCAGAATCTAAGGAATTTTGAAAAATTATCACTAATGCATCCACTATTTCTGTGGCTACCTCCTTGAGTACTCTGGGATGCAGACTATCTGGCCCTGGGGATTTATCGGCCTTCAATCCGTTCAATTTACCCAACACCACCTCCCGGCTAACCTGGATTTCACTCAGTTCCTCCATCTTATTTGACCCCCGTTCCACTGCTATTTCCGGCAGATTATTTATGTCTTCCTTAGTGAAGACAGAACCAAAGTAGTTATTCAATTGGTCTGCCATGTCCTTGTTCCCCATGATCAATTCACCTGTTTCTGACTGCAAGGGACCAACATTTGTTTTAACTAGTCTCTTTCTCTTTACATATCTATAAAAACTTTTGCAGTCAGTTTTTATGTTCCCTGCCAGTTTCCTTTCATAATCTATTTTCCCTTTCCTAATTAAGCCCTTTGTCCTCCTCTGCTGGATTCTGAATTTCTCCCAGTCCTCCGGTAGGCTGCTTTTTCTGGCAAATTTGTATGCCTCATCTTTTGTTTTTATACTATCCCTGATTTCCCTTGTTATCCATGGATGCACCACCTTCCCCGATTTATTCTTTTGCCAAACTGGTATGAACAACTTTTGTACTTCATCCATGCAGTCTTTAAATACCTTCCATTGCACATCCACTGTCAACCCTTTAAGAATCACCTGCCAGTCTATCTTGGCCAATTCACATCTCATACCTTCAAAGTTACCTTTGTTCAAGTTCAGAACCCTTGTTTCTGACTTAATTTTGTCACTCTCCATCCTAATGAAGAACTCAACCATATTATGGTCACTCTTGCCCAAGGGGCCACGCACAACAAGACTGCTAACTAACCCTTCCTCATTACTCAATACCCAGTCTAGAATAGCCTGCTCTCTCGTTGGTTCCTCCACATGTTGGTTGAGAAAACTATCCCGCATACATTCCAGGAAATCCTCTTCCTCAGCACCCCTGCCAATTTGATTCACCCAATCTACATGCAGATTGAAGTCACCCATTATAACCGTGTTACCCTTGTTGCACGCATTTCTAATTTCCTGTTTGATGCCATCCCCAACTCCAATACTACTGTTAGGTGGCCTGTACACAGTTCCCACTAGAGTTTTCTGCCCCTTAGAGTTTCGCAGCTCTACCCATATCGATTCCACATCCTCCACGCTAATGTCCTTCCTTTCTATTGCATTAATCTCCTCTCTCACCAGCAACGCTACCCCACCTCCTTTTCCTTTTCGTCTATCCCTCCTGAATATTGAATATCCCTGGATGTTCAGCTCCCAGCCTTGGTCATCCTGGAGCCAAGTCTCCGTGATTCCAACTATAGCATAGTCATTAATCGCTATCTGCACCTTCAACTCATCCACCTTATTACGAATGCTCCTCGCATTGAGACACAAAGCCTTCAGGCTTGTTTTTACAACACTCTTACTCCTTATACAATTATGTTGACAAGTGGCCCCTTTCACATCGATCCCTATTACACTTGGCCATACTCTCCTATCCCTTTGTGAGCTTTCTTCCCCGTTAATTCTGGGGTCATTAACCATCGCTTTACTCTCTTTCCCTCTAACTCCATCCTCGACTATCCCATTTAATACCCCACCCCCCTTATTCAGTTTAAAACCATCCGTGTAGCAGTGGCAAACCTGCCGGCCAGAATGCTGGTCCCCCACCTGTTAAGATGCAATCCGTCCCTTTTGTACAGTTCCCCCTTACTATAAAAAAAATCCCAGTGATCTAAGAATCTAAATCCCTGCCCCCTGCACCAGTTCCTCAGCCACACATTCAGGTCCCATATCTCCCTGTTCCTGCTCTCGCCAGCACGAGGAACTGGAAGCAAACCGGAGATAACAACCCTGGAAGTCCTGCTTTTCAGCATTTTTCCGAGCTCTCTGAAGTCCCGCTGCAAAAAATTCATCTCCTTCTTTCCAACATCATTTGTGCCAACATGCACGACCACTTCCGGCTGGTCACCTTCGCCCTTGAGGATTGTCTGCACTCTGTCCGTAACATCCTGGATCCTGGCACCAGGAAGGCAGCACACCATCCTGGAATTCCGTCTGTTGCCGCAAAAACCCCTGTCCGTACCTCTCACAATGGAGTCTCCAACTACAATGGCGTTGCCCGACTTTGGCCTCTGTGGGTTTGGCTCATCAGCCCTTTTTGTTTGGCAAGCCAGTCCGCCGCTCAGTGGGATACCGTCTTCTGTCCCGGCAGCTTCCACATGGGTGAACCTGTTCACAAGAGGTACAACACCCGGGGACCTTTGCATCCCATGTTTTCCTCCCTTTCTCACCGTCACCCACCTTCTCTCTTCTAGTGCCTTGGGTGTAACAATCTCACTGAAGGACTTGTCGAGAAACGACTCAGTTTCTCGAATGAACCTGAGGTCATCCACTTGTTTCTCCAGTTCCCCAACACGGTCCTTCAGGAGCTGTACCTGGATGCACTTCTCACATTTGTAGCATCCAGAGGCACCAGCAGTGTCCTTGACCTCCCACATACTGCAAGCATCACACTGCATCAGCTTGCTTGACAAAACAATGGACCATGGATACCATTGCGGCGTCGTGCCGAGAGTCTACAAGGCGAAGATACCGCTCTCACATCAGGAAGTGGGAAGCCTTCTGCAGCCGCTCTCGCATCACGTACGATGCCGTGACTATAACCGACGTCCTGGAATTCCTCGCGGGGTTGCACCATGATGAACACTTAAGCTACAGTGCCATCAACAGCGCCAGGAGCGCTCTATCATTCTACCTCAATATTGAGGTGGGATCCAACAGGCTAGTGTCCAGGCTCATGCGGGGTATTTTCAATACGAATCCGCCTACACCACGTTACAATATCACCTGGGATGTCAGGGACGTTTTAACTCTGCTCAGGACGTGGTCCCCCATGGAAGGGCTCCAGCTGGACAAACTCACCATGAAGCTGGTGATGTTACTAGCGCTGACTTCAGCACAGAGGGTACAGACACTCCACAAACTACGTGTCGACAGAATGATGTCTACCCCCACAGAAGTAGTTTTCTTTGTTGACGAGCTACTAAAGCAACACAGACCTGGGTGCACAGGGCTGCAGCTGAAGTTCCCGGCATACCCCGCCGATGCTAGGCTATGCTTAGCCTCCCATATCCGTTACTACGTCAAGGTGACGGCAAGCATCAGAGGAATGGAGAGATACCTGCTTGTCACTCATAAGAGACCTCACCATCGAGTGACAACACAGACGATATCCAGGTGGCTTCGAGTCGTCTTGGGTAAGTCAGGTATCGACACTAATGTGTTCAAATCTCATTCCACCAGGGCTGCATCGACGTCGGCGGCGAGGGTCATGGAGGTGCCCATGGACCATATTCTCGCCACAGCAGGATGGGCTAATGAGACGGTGTTCCAGCGGTTCTACAACCGGCCCGTTGCTGCGCCTCTACAGTTCGCAGAAGCCGTGCTAGATGCGGGGCAAGAACGTGGAGATGTCCCCGAATGAGGGGTTTTGATTTGTTTGTTAATAAATATGCTTTGTTTTGCAGTATGGACTAGTCAGCAAGTTATTCCTCCCATCCATCCCTGGTAGTGGTGTGACAGCATGGACGTGGTCCAGGGCGTGTCATCACAGAAGCTTTGAAGTCTTCACGAAGTCACTCACGTGACTCCGAAATGAAATAGTAAGATTGAACGAGAACTTACCAGTTCGAAGGTTGATCATTATTTCATGAGGAGTCGAAGTGAGGGATTTCGTGCCCTCCTCGCCCAACCCTCAATCACCTTCAGCTGGTAATCTTAGTCGTTTCATTCTTACTATGTGAAGTCATTTCTTGATTGGTTTCTGTGATTCCACGCCGCTACTTTGAAGTATGTCGAGCATGCGCGCCGGCGGGCTCTTCACGAAATCCCTCACTTCGACTCCTCATGAAATAATGATCAACCTTCGAACTGGTAAGTTCTCGTTCAATCTTACTATTCTCTGCCACAGAAGGTAGTTGAGGCCAGTTCATTGGCTATATTTAAGAGGGCGTTAGATGTGGCAATTGTGGCTAAAGGGATCAGGGGGTATGGAGAGAAGGCAGGTACGGGATACTGAGTTGGATGATCAGCCATGATCATATTGAATGGCGGTGCAGGCTCGAAGGGCCGAATGGCCTACTCCTGCACCTATTTTTCTATGTTCTATGTTTCTAAGTCAAGAGTCAAGTCAAGACAGTTTATTGTCATGTGTCCCTGATAGGACAATGAATTTCTTGCTTGCTTCAGCACAACAGAACATAGTAGACATTGACTACAGAACAGATCAGTGTGTCCAGATTAGATTAGATTCCTTTATTCTCATTCTGACCTTTCGGTCTCAACGTAATTGTTACCATGCAGTCATAACATATAATAAAACACACAAAACACACAATAAGCACATATCCAACATCCACCACAATGAGTTCACCAGGCTCCTCCTCACTGTGGCGGAAGGCAAAAGTCTTAAGTCATTGTCTTCATCCCTCCAAGTTCTCCCTCTGCACAGAGACGATCCAGGCCGCAACCGCCGCCGCTGGAGCACCGCAGCTCTGAGCTGGACCACCGCCACTGCTGGAGCACCGCAGCTCTAAGCTGCCATTATATACGTAAATACACACATGAATAAATAAACTGATAAAGTGCAAATTACAAATAATGGGTTATTAGTGATCATAGTTTTGTCCGAGCCAGGTGTAATAGCCTGATGGCTGTGGGGAAGTAGCTATTCCTGAACCTGGTCGTTGAGAAGGCTCTCGACCAGAAACGTCATCCATTCCTTCTCTCCAGAGACGCTGCCTGTCCCGTTGAGTTACTCCAGCATTTTGTGTCTATCTTTGGTTTAAACCAGCATCTGCAGTTCCTTCCTTCACATGACTACAAGCAATCCATTTATGGTGTAGAATCAGAATCAGAATCAGAATACCATTTATGGTCATTTCAACCTAAGTTCAAACGAAATTTCGTTTCTGCAGTCATACGAACAAGAAGAAAACCCAGACACACAACGAACACAATTTACACAAACATCCATCACAGTGAATCTCCAAACACCTCCTCACTGTGATGGAAGGCAAAGTCCCGTCTCTCCCCTGTTCTTTATTCCTCTCCCGATGTTAAAGTAGAGAGAGAAGTAAGTTTATTGGCCAAGTATTCACATACAAGGAATTTGCCTTGGTGCTCCACCCACATGACATACAGTGACAGTTACGAACGACTCAGAAAACACTAAACATTAATAATAATAAAACATGAATGATAAAACACCATTGGTCAAGCATGTGAACCAACAAAATACCAGATCAAAGGGAGGCTACAGATTTTTGGCTGTTGAGTAGAGCAGCTACTCGTGGATAAAAACTGTTTTTATGTCCGGCTGTGGAAGCTTTGACAGTCCGGAGTCGCCTTCCAGAGGGAAGTGATTCAAAGAGTTTGTGGCCAGGGTGAGAGGGGTCAGAGATGATCTTGCCCGCTCGCTTCCTGGCCCTTGCAGTGTACAGTTCATCAATGGAGGGAAGGTTGCAGCCAATAACCTTCTCTGCTGATCGGACTAACAGACGGGATGAGTGAAGAAGGTGAGTTCTTGACGATCGGTGTGGACACGATGGGCCGAAGGGCCCGTTTCTGCGCTGTGTCACTCCATGAGTCCATCTGACTTTAGTCAATGACAAGCAAAGGGCAGAGTGAAGGAACATCCATTGAAACAGCTACGATAGACCTTCCAAAGAAATCCACCATGCATGGCTGGGCCATGAGCTAACGTGGTACATAATTTGCACAAGGATCCACCCAACTGCAGTGAAATTAATTGCCAATTAGTTCTTTTTTTGGGTTGAGCTTTTCCAAAATTGGAAGGAAGAGAACATTGTTTAAATTGGTACCACTGACCCAACTCAGAAAAGTGCAGGCTTATTATTTTACCATTCCCCAGGGAGCAAGCTAATGGGAACATTTTTAAGGAGTTACTTCAACGCGTCAGCTTAATAGGAAGCAGCCATCTCAGAAGAGGCAGATGTTGCCGTCAACAGTTCTCGCAGGGAGTAATTCCAGTCGGGAGATTGATGAAACCGAAGAGGTGTGAAGGTTTGTGTTCACTTTGCCCCTTAATTTTGGCTGCTTAAGGGCCTATCACATAATTTGCGCGTAATTTACACGATATCATTTACGCGTCACGATGCACATCGCGTGTGTCGTGCCACGCACATGATGCGTGCATGGTGCGTGGTGATATAGGCAGTGACACACCGTCGCGCCCTAGGATTTTGTGAAGTACCAAATCTTCACGCATCAACTACGTGACGCGCAAATGCCGCCCAAGTGGGACAGGCCCTTAAGTGGCACGGTGGTGCAGCGGTAGAGTTGCTGCCTCACAGCGTCAGAGACCCGGGTTCGATCCCAACCACGGGTGCTGTCCGTATGGAGTTTGTACGTTCTCCCCGTGACCCGTGCATGGGTTTTCTCCGAGATCTTCGGTCTCCAAAGACGTGCAGGCTTGTCGGTTAATTGGCTTGGTAAATGGAAAAATTGTCCCCAGTGGGTGCAGGATAGTGTTAATGTGCGGGGATCGCTGGTCGGCACGGACCCGGTGGGCTGAAGGGCCTGTTTCCGCGTAGTAGCTCTAATCTAAACTAAAGTTGGCAGCAGTGCAGATGGGGCATCTTGGTCAGCATGGGCTGGTTGGGCCTAATGGCCTGTTTCCGCACTGTTTGACATTATAACTAAGAGGCCATTCAGCCCATCCAGTTTGTGTTAGTTCCTTGTGGAACTTCAATCTCATTGCCGTGATGTTTCCCCTTTCCCCAACGATAGCTTAATGACTCTGATCTAGGAACAGCAATGTATCATTCATCTTACCTATGTTTAATACAGATCTTAAAGGCTTGTCAACACTCACATGTGGGTGGCAGGGTGGCAGCGGTAGAGTTGCTGCTGCACAGGTCCAGAGACCCGGGATCGATCCAGACTACAGGTGCTGTCTGTACAGAATTTGTACGTTCTCCCCGTGACCTGCATGGGTTTTCTCCGAGATCTTCGGTTTCCTCCCACACTCCAAAGACGTGCCGGTTTGTAGGTTAATTGGCTTTGGTATCATTGCAAGTTGTCCCCAGTGTGTGTAGGATAGTGTTAATGAGCGGGGATTGCTGGCCGGCGCGGACTCGGTGGGCCAAAGGGCTGTATTTCTAAACTAAACTAAACCTGCTGGTGGTTGGAAAGTAAATGTGCAGAGATGTTTAAGAAGGAACTGCAGATGCTGGAAAATCGAAGGTAGACAAAAATGCTGGAGAAACTCAGCGGGTGCGGCAGCATCTACGGAGCGAGGGAAATAGGCGACGTTTCGGGATGAGAACCTCCTTCAGATCCTTTCTTCACACACGTTTAGGGATAATGACTGGAAACAAGCCCTGTGGCCCATCGAGTCCACTCGTACATTAGTTCTATCTGACTCACTGGGGTCAGTTTACAATTTTACCAAAGCCAATTAACCTGCAAACCTGCACGTCTTTGGGATGTGGGAGGAAACCGGAGCACCCGGAGAAAACCCACGCGCTCACAGGGAGAACGTGCAAACTCCGTACAGGATCGAACCATGGTCTCAAGCGCTGTGAGGCAGCGACTCTACCGCTGCACCAGCGCGATGCCCCTAGGTTCTCCTGTCTCTCGTGGTGTGGGACTTCAGGCTCTATGCCTCGGGGTAAATTGATGACAAATATTCTGCAATAAAATGCAGGTAGCATTAATAAGGACCATTAAACCATTGGATTGTCACAAGAGTTAAGGGGGGGCCGTCCCACTGCGGCTACCTAATTGGCGACCACAGGTGCTGTCCATACGTTCTCCCCGTGACCCGTGCATGGGTTTCCTCCGAGACCTTCAGTCTCCCAAGACGTGCAGGCTTGTAGGTTAATTGGCTTGGTAAATGTGAAAATTATCCCCAGTGGGTGCAGGATAGTGTTAATGTGTGGGGATCGCTGGTCGGCAAGGACCCAGTGGGCCGAAAGGGCCTCTTAGAAGAGTTTAGGAGAGTTTGAAAAAGTGTCATGTTGAAGACCTCCTTCAACTATGTTGAAGACTATCTACGACTAACTTCGGGAAAATTGGACACCGAATAGTGGAGAGTGAAGACGACCTCCCTTCGATCTCCCTTCGTCTATGATGAAGACTATCTACGACTACCTTTGACTACCCTCGATTACCTACGACTAACATGCCGACCTACTTCGACTAAACATACGAGTAAATAAAATATCATTTTTTTTCCATGCCAACCTTTTTTTGTTTGCGGGCATTTTTCAACATGTTAACCATATAACCATATAACAATTACAGCACGGAAACAGGCCTTCTCGGCCCTTCCACTCCGTGCCGACCATTTATTTTCCCCTAGTCCTATCTACCTGCACTCAGACCATACCCCTCTATTCCCTTCCCGTCCATATACCTATCCACTTTACTTTTAAATGTTAAAATCGATCCTGCCTCCACCACTTCGGCTGGAAGATCATTCCACACAGCCACCACTCTCTGAGTAAAGAAGTTCCCCCTCATGTTACCCCTAAACTTCTGTCCCTTAATTCTCATGTCATGCCCTCTTGTTTGAATCTTCCTTACCCTCAATGGGAAAAGCTTATCCACGTCAACTCTGTCTATCCCTTTCATCATTTTAAAGACCTCAATCAAGTCCCCCCTTAACCTTCTGCGCTCCAAAGAATAAAGACCTAACTTGTTCAACATTTCTCTGTAACTTAGTTGCTGGAACCCAGGCAACATTCTAGTAAATCTCCTCTGTACTCTCTCTATTTTGTTGACATCCTTCCTATAATTAGGCGACCAAAATTGTACACCATACTCCAGAATTGGTCTCACCAATGCCTTGTACAATTTTAACATTATGTTGAAAACGTATGTTGAAAAATACGCCGCGACCTAGCTGAGGCCCCGGGTACGCGGGGACCACTCTCGAGCATGAGGGAGAGTTGCAAAGGACCTCGTGTCGACCACGCTGTGAGTATGAGTCGAGGGGAAACTCTTCTGAACTCGTAGATTAGGTCTCCGCAGTGGGACAGCCCCTTTACAATTTGGTTTATTAAGCCCATGGGAATGGAGTTGGCCATGTTTACCCAGTAAAGGCGATATGTGACCAAAATATGTCTTGCATGAGGGAAGCTGAGCCTTTGGCACTATTTGAAGGAAGACCATACATGCACGCGAAGCCCCAGGAACGCATACATAAAAGCAAACGTTACCCAGCTGATCAAGCAAATGGTAAATTAAATTAATATAGACAGACGTTAAAAATTGCATATTAGGCAAATGAATGTATGTCATTCCAATACCAAGTATGAAATGAAAGTGGAGACTTAAATCAGGTTAATGGGATAAAAACAGTC
The DNA here is from genome assembly GCA_963514005.1 of Raja brachyura. Next base: position 20,932,734 of record OY740820.1, read on the forward strand.
CCGTCATCACCCACAGTGTTTAGATAATGCGGTTTAATATGATTGAAAGATCAAATAAAATGTAAGAAGGCAAATATAAGGTTTGAATAAACTGAAGACATATCAAAGGGCGGCACGGTGGCCCAGTGGTAGAGTTGCTCCCTTACAGTGGCAGAGACCCGGGTTCGATCCCGACTACGGGCGCTGTCTGTACGGAGTTTGTACGTTCTCCCCGTGGCCTGCGTGGGTTTTCTCCGAGATCTTCAGTTTCCTCCCACACTCCAAAGACTCTCTTTTTCACACCGAGAGTGGTGAGTCTGTGGAATTCTCTGCCTCAGAGGGCGGTGGAGGCCGGTTCTCTGGATGCTTTCAAGAGAGAGCTAGATAGGGCTCTTAAAGATAGCGGAGTCGGGGGATATGGGGAGCAGGCAGGAACGGGGTACTGATTGGGGATGATCAGCCGTGATCACATTGAATGGCGGTGCTGGCTCGAAGGGCCGAATGGCCTACTCCTGCACCTATTGTCTATTGTACAGGTTTGCAGGTTAAGGGCCCGTCCCACTGTATGAGGTAATTCACAAATTCTACTGCATTTTCCCCTGATTCGAACTCGCAAAATGTTTGTAACGAGTCCGTAGGAGTCCGTGGATGTTTTATAGCGGCTCGTTATGCTGGCCGTAGGTACTCGGGGCATCAGGTAAATCGAGGGTTACACAAAAGGCTGGAGAAACTCAGCGGGTGCAGCAGTTTCTGAGGAGCGAAGGAGATAGGCGACGTTTCGGGTCGAGACCCTTCTTCAGACTGGTCAGGGATCAGGGAAACGAGAGATATAGACAGTGATGTGGAGAGATAAAGAACAATGAATGAAAGATATGCAAAAAAGTATCGATGATAAAGGAAACAGGCCAATGTAAGCTGTTTGCTGGGTGAAAATGAGAAGCGTGCGACTTGGGTGGGGTAGAGATAGAGAAAGAAGGAATGCCAGGGCCCGAGGGCTGAGGGAGAGGTGGGAAGGGGAGGAGACAGCAAGGGTTAACAGAATTGAGAAAATTCAATGTTTAAGCCCAGAGGATGCAGACTCCCCAAGTGGAATATGAGGTGCTGTTCCTCCAACTTGCGGTGTTGCTCACTCTGGCCGTGGAGGAGGCCCAGGACCGAGAGGTCGGATACGGATTGGGAGGGGGAGTTGAAGTCCTGAGCCACCGGGAGGTCGGGTTGGTTATTGCGGACCGAGCGGAGGTGTTCGGCGAAACGATCGCCAAGCCTCTGCTTGGTCTCACCGATATAGATCAGCTGGCATCTGGAGCAACGGATGCAGTACATGAGGTTGGAGGGGGTGCAGGTGAACCTCTGTCAGACGTGGAAGGACTGCTTGGATGTCCCTGAAAGGAGTGGAGGGGGGAGGTGAAGGGACAAGTGTAGCATCTCTTGCGGTTGCAAGGGAAAGTGCCCGGGGAAGGGGTGAAGCGTGAGGGAAGGGAGTTGCGGAGGGAGTCGGGATGCTTTTTCATCCCTTTGAAAAATGTCCAGAGTAAAAAAGTGACTCGTACAGTAGGACAGGCCCTGTAATTGGGTTGGTACAAATGTCAAATTGTCCCTAGTGTGTGTACGGTAGTGTTAGTGTGCGGGGATCGCTGGTCGGTGCGGACTCGGTGGGCCGAAGGGCCTGTTTCCGTACTGTACCTCTAAACTAAACCAAGCGAAACTAAATGTGAGATTCAATAAGCAAGCTCTTACGGCCTTACGATAAAAAAATCCCCAAGCAGATTTACAGCAGTAAGCCATCCAAAGAATGAGGGTCGCCATTGCAGACTATTTTTTGATTGAGATCAGGAAAAAAGTACACTCCAGGCTCAGAGAGTGAGGAAGAGGGGAATCAGAGCAGGGATTTGCTTACAGCCATTTTCAATATCCTCTGAGCCCCCTTGCTTAGCTCACTGCTTGCCAACGCACACGGCTCTCCAGTGAAGTAACTCTTCTGCTGTCCAACTCATGGGTGGTGCAACGGTAGAGTTGCTGCCTCACAGCGCCTGAGACCCGGGGATTTATCCTGACTAACGGGTGCTGTCTGTGCGGAGTTTGTACGTTCTCCCCATCACCTGCGTGGGTTTTCTCCGGGTGCTCTGATTTAGAAACATAGAAACACAGAAACTATGTGCAGGAGGAGGCCATTCAGCCCTTTGAGCCAGCACCGCCATTCATTGTGATCATGGCTGATCATCCTCAATCAATAACCCGTGCCTGCCTCATATCCCTTGACTCCACTAGCCCCTGGAGCTCTATCCAACTCTCTCTTAAATCCATCCAGTGATTTGGCCTCCACTGCCCTCTGTGGCAGGGAATTCCATAAATTCACAACTGAAAAAGTTTTTTCTTACCTCAGTCTTAAATGACCTCCGCTTTATTCCAAGAATGTGGCCCCTGGTTCTGGACTCGCCCAACATTGGGAACATTTTTCCTGCATCTAGCCTGTCCAGTCCTTTTATAATTGTATATGTTTCTATAAGATCCCCCCTCATCCTAAACTCCAGTGAATACAAGCTTAGTATTTTCAATCTTTCCTCATATGACAGTCCCGCCATCCCATGGATCAATCTCGTGAACCTACGCTGCACTGCCTCAATCACAAGGATGTCCTTCCTCAAATTGGGAGACCAAAACTGTACACAATACTCCAGATGTGGTCTCACCAGAGCCCTATACAACCGCAGAAGAGCCTCTTTACTCCTGTACTGAAATCCTCTTGTTATGAAGACCAACATTCCACTTCATCCCAAGCTCCAAAGATGTGCAAAGGTTTGTAGGTTAATTGGCTTCAGTAATTTGTAAATTGTCCCTAGTGTGTGTAGGATAGTGTTAGTGTGAGGGGATCGCTGGTCGGCGCGGACCCGAAGGACCGCAAGGCCTGTTTCCGCGCTGTATCTCTGAACTAAACTAAACTAAACTAACCTAAACTAAGGACTTGGGCAGGTACTTGTGTTGGAATGGTCTATAAAGGGATATAGGCCCAAAGCTGCCTAATGAAACAAGCTTAGATGGGCAGGTAGACAAAAGTGCTGGAGAAACTCAGCGGGTGCAGCAGCATCTACGGAGCGAAGGAAATAGGCAACATTTCGGGCCGAAATCCTTAAGGAAATAGGCAATGTTCGCTGAGTTTCTCCAGCACTACGATGCTTCAGTTGGTAAAGGAGGGAATTTTACGAATCTCTCTCTGTGTTAACTTGGCATGAAATACAGCGGGTGCAGCAGCATCTATGGAGCGAAGGAAATAGGCAACGTTTCGGGCCGAAACCCAAAGGGTTTCGGCCCGAAACGTTGCCTATTTCCTAATCCTTGAAGGGTTTCGGCCCGAAACGTTGCCTATTTCCTTCGCTCCACAGATGCTCCTGCACCCGCTGAGTTTCTCCAGCATTTTTGTCTACCTTCGATTTTCCAGCATCTGCAGTTCCTTCTTAAAAGCTTAGATGGGCATCCTGGTTGGCATGGATCTGATGGATCAGAGGACCTGTTACTGTAGGACTCTGTGACTCAAACTAAACGAAAGCAGGATATAGCTTAGTTTAGAGATACAGAGCGGAAACAGGCCCTTCGGCCCACCGGGTCTGTACCGACCATCGATCCCCGCACGTCAACACCCACTAGGGACAATTTTGACATCTACAAAGCCAATAAACCTACAAACCTGCACGTCTTTGGAGTATGGGAGGAAAACAGAAGATCTCTGAGGTTTTTTTTTGCCATTTCCTTATTTTGTGATATTGGTCGCTCAGCCTCAGAGTTTTATCATCTTTGCGCCGTCTGGCTACCGAGAGATGACGCCTGCGAATCAGGCTTGTGAGCGCAGTATCCTCACAAAGTGCTCCAGGTGCTTTCCCCTGCAACCCTGCTTTTAAGATAAAGATGTCACCGTTCTTTATTTAGTGCTGGAACGAACTGCAGATGCCGATTTAAACCGAAGAGAGACACAAAACGCTGGAGTAACTCAGCGGGACGGGCAGCATCTCTGGAGAGAAGGAATGGGCGACATTTTGGATCAAGACCCTTCTTCAGACTGAAGTCAGGGAAGAGAGAGAGAGATACATAGATAAGGAAGTGGAAGGTGTGATAACAGGACAAAGGGGAATGGGGATCACGATTGCCTATTCTGTTTTCTTGATCTCAACAGACAATGGGTGCAGGAGTAGGCCATTCGGCCCTTCGAGCCAGTACCGCCATTCACTGTGATCACGGCTGATCATCCCCAATCAGTACCCCGTTCCTGCCTTCTCCCCATATCCCCTGACTCCGCTATTTTTAAGAGCCCTATCTAGCTCTCTCTTGAAAGCATCCAGAGAACCTGCCTCCACCGCCCTCCGAGGCAGAGAATTCCACAGACTCACCACTCTCTGTGAGAAAAAGTGTTTCCTCGTCTCCGTTCTAAATGGCTTACCCCTTATTCTTAAACTGTGTGTGGCCCCTGGTTCTGGACTCCCCCAACATCGGGAACATGTTTCCTGCCTCTAGCGTGTCCAAGCCCTTAACAATCTTATATGTTTCAATGTGATCCCCTCTCATCCTTCTAAACTCCAGAGTGTTGAGTTGAGTGTCTACGCTAGTTGAGTAGAAGTATGCTACTGCAATTTGTCAATGGTTGGGTTGGAGAAAGCATGCGAATGGGGTCGAGAGGGAAAGATAGATCAACTATGGAATAGATTCAATGGGCCGAATGGCCTACATTTAGTTTTGTTTAAAGACAATCCCTCATCCTCCTAAACTCCAGAGTGTACAAGCCCAGACGCTCCATTCTCTCAGCATATGACATATGAATTAACCTTGTGAACCTACGCTGCACTCCCTCAATGCCCATTCCCTCTGCCCTGTTTTCACACCTTACACTTCCTTATCTATGTATCTCCCTGACATCAGTCTGAAGAAGGGTCTCGACCCCGAAACGTCACCCATTCCTTCTCTCGAGAGATGCTGCCTGTCCCGCGGAGTTACTCCAGCATTCAGTGTCTGTATCCTCACAAAGCTTCATTAGACAATCTGTTAACAAAGTCGGAACTGTCACCATGAAAGATTACATCGTTTGCACTTCCACGTGCATTTATGACGCAGAGGATCCAAAAAAATAATTGATTCCTTCAATTAGCGGGAAGATCATTTTCAGGTGATCAATCTGCAAAATTCTACGACCAGAAAATTATTTGATACTCTCATAAATCCTGATTACACCTTTTCATTATTATGTTTAATAATGTTTGTACATAATTTATGAACATGTTGAACAGACTGAAAATATTTATAAATCAAACTGTAATTAATATAGTAATTTACTGATTCTTAATTTATCAAGAAAAATTAATGACAAGCACAGCTGAGAGGAAAATGCTTGGGTAATGGCTGTGAGTTTCATGAAAATACTCTTCGAAAGTGTATTTAACTTGGCAAATGGTGTTTGTTCAATTGGATATGGACAAGCGATGAATCTCATCCTAATTAAAATCATATCAACTGAATATTCAAATTGTCTTTGCAAATCTTACGAAGAGATGGTGATTAAGCGAGAATCGTCGCATTGCAATGAATTACTTTAATGTAACAGTAAAATTATTAATCTGGTCATATTTTTCAAATGCGCTACAGTGTCTGGGAGATCCATTACCCATTGTGTCTTTGTGGCTAATCTACGAGGAGAGGTTGTGGAATATTTGTGGATGGAAAGATCCAGTGGTGAGTTCATTGAGACATGGTACGGAGGGGGAATTGTCAGGGTTGGTGTTTCTGAGCGGATATCAGCATCAGAAAGGTTAGAATCAACGCTGAAATGTGCCTTGTGAAAGGAACGGTTAGTCGAAAATACACCTCACCTTTATTGCAGACCCACGACCATTCTCAGCGAGGTCATTCACCGCGCACGGGCATTAAAGTGAACTCGCATTCTAGATGGTGGCCTCGCAACGCCACAGACCCAGGTTCGATCCCGACCACGGACGCTGACTGTACGGAGTTTGCACGTTCTCCCCCTGACCTGCACGGGTTTTCTCCGGGTGCTTCGGTTTACTCCCACCCTTCCAAAGACCCGCAGGATTGCAGGTTCATTGGCTTCTGTAAATTGCCCCCAGTGTGTGTAGGATAGGACTAGTGTACGGGTCGGCATGGAGCCAGTGGGCCGAAGGGCCCGTCTCCACGTTGTATCTCCAGTGTGTAGGATAGTACTAGTGTACGGGCTAGTGCGGACTCGGTGGGCCGAAGGGCATGTTTGTGCGTTGTACCTCTAAGCTAAACTAACCTAAACTAAGATGGACACAAAGTGGTGGAGTAACTCAGCGGGACAGGCAGCATCTGTGGAGAAAAAGGATCAGTGACGTTTTGGGTCGGGACCCTTCTTCAGACTTGTTCCATTCAACTAACAAATCGAATCCAGTGAAGGTAGTGAATTTCAATGGCCTCATTTCAATATCACACACCATGTCGACCCAGTAAAATGTGTAGAATAGGATGCTAGTTTAAATCGAAGGGAGACACAAGATGCTGGATTAACTCAGCGGGACAGGCAGCATCTCTGGAGAGAAGGAATGGGCGACGTTTCGGGCCGAGACCCTTCTTCAGACTGGAGACAGTAAGACTGGTGGGAGAACTGGGAAAGGGATGGAGGGAGAAAGCAAGGGCTACCTGAAGTTAGAGAAGTCAATGTTCATACCGCTGGGGTGTAAGCTGCCCAAGCGAAATATGAGGTGCTGCTCCTCCAATTTGCGTTGGGCCTCACTCTGACAATGGAGGAGGCCCAGGACTGAAAGGTCAGATTGGGAATGGGAGGGGGAGTTGAAGTGCTGAGCCACCGGGAGATCAGGTAGGTTAATGCGGACTGAGCGGGGATAAATGTACTTCCATAAACAAACGAGTCCCTTTCTTCAACCAATGCAACACACAGCCGGCGAAAATATTCACTAGCCCAAAGATAGACACACAATGCTGGAGAAACTCAGCGGGTCAGGCAGCATCTAAGGAGCGAAGGAGATAGGCGACGTTTCGGGTCGAGACCCTTCTTCTGACTGGTCAGAATAGATCATTGTTAGCTAGGGGAAGGTGACAACAGAGTAAACAGAGATAACATTTAATAATAGACAATAGGTGCAGGAGTAGGCCATTCGGCCCTTTGAGCCAGCACCACCATTCAATATGATCATGGCTGATCATCCCCAATCAGTACCCCGTTCCTGCATTCTCCCCATATCCCCTGACTCCACTATCTTTAACAGCCCTATCTAGCTCTCTGTTGAAAGCATCCAGCGAACCTGCCTCCACCACCCTCTGAGGCAGAGAATTCCACAGATTCACCACTCTCTGTGTGAAAAATGATTTTCTCATATCGGTCCTAAAAGACTTCCCCCTTATCCTTAAGCTATGACCCCTTGTCCTGGACTTCCCCAACATCGGGAACAATCTTCCTGCATCTAGCCTGTCCAACCCCTTAAGAATTTTGTAAGTCTCTATGAGATCCCCTCTCAATCTTCTAAATTCCAGCGAGTACAAGCCGAGTCTATCCAGTCTTTCTTCATATGAAAGTCCTGCCATCCCAGGAACCTTCTCTGTTATCCCTCTATGGCAAGAATGTCTTTCCTCAGATTCGGGGACCAAAAACTCCAGGTGTGGCCTCACCAAGACCCTGTACAACTGCAGTAGAACCTCCCTGCTCTTGTACTCAAATCCTTTTGCTATGAAACGTTGCCTATTTCCTTCGCTCCATAGATGCTGCCGCACCCGCTGAGTTTCTCCAGCATTTTTGACCACCTTCGATTTTCCAGCATCTGCAGTTCCTTCTTAAACACTGTGAAGGGCCGTGTAGTCAGAGGGTGAAGGCGTTGGGTGTACCCAGTGTAGGATCCAGGCAGGAACGCGGTGATCTTAATAACCATGAGGGAGACGCTCTGGAATTGAATTGATTTCTTGAAACTGACATTACAGAATTGCCAGACACATTTGGATTGGATGCATGTAATTCCTGAGTATGCAAAGAATTGTCGGGTAATGACTTTTATGCCCTGAGGGACCAGATATATAATTACCACATTATCCTGGATAGAATTAGTTACTACGCCTACTGGGTGGTGTGAACTTCCTAGAACCAAAATAAATTCAGATTCACATTTTAAAAAAAAATGAAATTCAATATTAAATGCAGGAAAACAAAAGGATTCAAAAATGTAATGGCCTGGGTTTTTATAGTTTGGGATTATTGATTGGTCTTTTCTTAAGTTGTCCAGGGCTCTGGTAAAACCACATCTGGAGTATTGCGTACAGTTTTTGGTCAAAGACCCTACAGCGAGCAAGATAGTCCACTCGACGAAAAAGACGTCGTACGGTCATGGGCAGATTCGTGGGTAATTTCCGGCCCCATTTCCGTAACCGGCTTCCGTCTCCGCACCAAAGATCCCGTCACAGCGGAGCGAAGATACTAGTGCGGAGACGGAAGCCGGTTACGGAAACATCCTCGCAAAAATAAAAGCTGTTTGGTAAAAATCTTCTCCTCATTTTCAGAATTATAATTTATTAACACAAACTGTTCCCCCGCAACGTTGATTACACTGCGGGTCGGGTCGGGTCGGGTCGGGTTACTGAAATGGATGAAAAAAAGGCCCACGTTCCGTTCCGTTGCATACTACACGTCAGCCCGTTGCATTCAGCAGGAGTGGTCTATCTTGCTCCGCTGTAGGATCTTTCGTTTTGGTCTCCTAATTTGAGGAAGGACATCCTTGTGATTGAGGCAGTGCAGCGTAGGTTCACCAGATTGATCCCTGGGATGGCGGGACTGTCATATGAGGAAAGATTTAAAGGACTCGGCTTGTATTCACCGGAGTTTAGAAGGATGAGGGGGGATCTTATAGAAACATATAAAATTATAAAAGGACTGGACAAGCTAGATGCAGGAAAAATGTTCCCAATGTTGGGCGAGTCCAGAACCAGGGGCCACACACAGTCTTAGAATAAAGAGGAGGTCATTTAGGACTGAGGTGAGAAAAAACATTTTCACCCGGAGAGTTGTGAATTTGTGGAATTCCCTGCCACAGAGGGCAGTGGAGGCCAAATCACTAGATGGATTTAAGAGAGGGTTAGATAGATCTCTATGGGCTAGTGGAGTCGGGGATATGGGGAGAAGGCAGGCACGGGTTATTGATAGGGGACGATCAGCCATGATCACAATGAATGGCGGTGCTGGCACGAAGGGTCGAATGGCCTCCTCCTGCACCTATTTTCTATATTTCTATGTTTCTAAATTAAGGGATTGGACAGGCTAGACAGGAAAAATGTTCCCCATGTTATGGGAGTCCAGAACCAGGGGTCTCACCATTTAAGAATAAGGGGTCGGCCATTTAGGACTGAGATGAGGAAAAACATTTTTCACCCAGAGAGTTGGGAATCTGAGGAATTCTCTGCCACAGAAGGCAGTGGAGGCTGATTCACTGGATGTTTTCAAGAGAGAGTTGGAACGGGCTTGTAGCAGTGGGGTTGCTGCCTTACAGCGCTAGAGACCCGGTTTCGATCCTGACAACGGGTGCTTGTCTGTACAGAGTTTGTACATTCTCCCCGTACCGCGCGCGCTTTCTCCGACAGATTTTCGTTTTCCTCCCACACTTCTCAGACGCACAGGTTTCTTGGTTTATTGGCTGGTTGTAAATGTAAAATGACCCCTTGTGTGTGCAGGGTAGTGTTAGTGTACGGGGGTCGCTGGGTCAGCGTGGACTCGATGGGCTGAAGGGCCTTTTTTTCCGCACTGTAGCTCTAAACTAAACTAAACTAGTAAGAAACAGTTGGACAGGTACATGGATGAGATGGTTTTAGAGGGATACGGGCTAACGCAGGCTGGTGAGACTAGTGTAGGTCGGGCCTATTGGTCCGTTTGGGCAAGTTGGGCCTGTTTGCGTGCTTATTTTGGAGATACAGCGCGGAAACAGGCCCTTCGGCCCACCCAGCCCACCTGACCAGCAACCCCCGTACCCTGACACTATCCTAAACACACTGGGAACAGTTTACAAATTTTACGAGCCAATTAGCCTACAAACCTGTGCGTCTTTGGAGTGTGGCAGGAAACCGGAGCGCCTGGAGAAAACCCACACGGTTCACGGGGAGATAGTACAAACTCGGTCCAGACAAGTACCCGTAGTCAGGATGGAACCCGGGTCTCTGGCGCTGCAAGGCAGCAACTCTACCGCTGCGTCACCGTGCTCTATGATTCGAGCACGCGTGTACTGTAACACGTAACTTATCTAGTATTTGAGGGAAATGATAACAGAGTGAATAAATGCGGGTAAGAATAGGATGATGCGCAGAGCAGGTGGGTGGTGGGTCGGTCAGGGCAAGTTGGGCCGAAGGGCCAGCTTCCATGCTGTCTCACTCGATGACTATATAAGTCCGCATCTTTGGACGGTAAGGGATTGAAGTGACAAAGGAATGCAACGGCTTAGAACGAGACACAATCTTACGGTGAACTCAAGCAGATTCTAATGGGCCTGTCCCACTTACGCAACTTTTTCAACATGTTGAAAACCCAGCGGCAACCAGAACAAGGTACGACTCTTTGGGCGACTGCTCACGGCCATACGGGCTTCACCCCGCGACACGTCGCCTGTATGGTCGTGAGTCGTCTCCTCAGTCGCCCAAAGAGTCGTACCTTGTTCTGGTCACCTCTGCAGCGGGTGAGGCAGCATCTATGGAGCGAAGGAATAGGTGACGTTTCGGGTCGAGACCCGGAACGTCACCTATTCCTTCACTCCATAGATGCTTCCTGGTCTCGACCCGAAACGTCACCTATTCCTTCGCTCCATAGATGCTTCCTGGTCTCGACCCGAAACGTCACCTATTCCTTCGCTCCATAGATGCTTCCTGGTCTCGACCCGAAACGTCACCTATTTCCTTCGCTCCATAGATGCTGCCTCACCCCGCTGAGTTTCCCCAGCATTTTTGCCCACCTTCGATTTTTCCAGCATCTGCGGTTCTTTCTCAAGCAGACTCTTGTTCTCGTTCTCGAGCTCTTTAAATGAGTTTCGTGAGTAATGTGGGCAGATAATCTGCCGTTGGACTTGATTAGATTAAGAGAGGAGTTGCAAGGAGTGGGAGCCGTTCTATCTCGAGAATTAAGCATCGAAAATGGGGTTACAACTCCAAATCACTTTTTGCTGGAAATTGCATTTGACACTAATTCCCAGCAAGGTAGAATCAGTCCCATTTGCAAACACAGCTCGTCCTAGAATTTATCTTCCTTGTGCTAAATAAAAATGTGGAAAGAATAATATCTTTGCATTATTTAGCAATAAGTCAATGAAAATCCCTGTGCGCAGAGCAATAAAATCTCAGTCCACTAGAGATACAATTCAATGCATGACTCAGTATTATATAGTCAACCAAGGCAATTCTTAATGCATATAGTCAGATTATATTTAGGCTGTAGAATGCAGACTCCGTAAAGTTGACTGCCATAAATTAGGTTTAAGATATTTTCTGCCTTCTAGCAGTGAGTGACAATCAGAAAATCTGTGCATGTGGGAATCACACTAAATGGGTTTAGTGACCATTTAAATTTTAATAAAGTGGTTATTTTCTCCTATCATTTACTTTGGCTGCTTATGCCAGACAGGGTATGAATCAAGATGAAGGGAAACTAGAAAATGCTGGAGATATATATATATATTATATATATATAAGTATAATATATATACATATACAGAGCCAGCCAGCACGGAAAGAATTGAGAGCAGACTTGGATACCTTCTTTAACACTAGTTTCCACCAGTGGGAGAGTCTAGGACCAGAGGTCACAGCCTCAGAATTTCAAGGATGTTCCTTTAGGAAGGAGATGAGGAGGAATTTCTTTAGTCAGAGGGCGGTGAATCTGCGGAATTCTTTGGCACAGACGGCTGTGGAGGCCACAAGTCAGTGGATTTATTTAAGGCAGAGATAGATAGATTTCATTTCGGAGTCACGTGAGTGACTTCGTGAAGAGCCCGCCGGCACGCATGCGCGACATATCGTCGCAACGCATTGCTGCCGACAGCTGGCGGTGGGGCGCGCTCCTCGCCAGCCCTTCAAAAGGAGCCGCTTAGGTAAGTTAAACTCACCTTAAGTTGGTTGGCCCTTGCTGTCGGTTTTGTCTTTCAGCAAGGGTGCGGATTGGAGTGTTCAGAATGTCTGGACGAAGAAGTCGTGGCCCGGCGCCCTCATCGTTTACACCTGGGGCCGGGAAGAAGGCGGGGAAGTCATTGCCGTCTGCTGCTGCAGGTCGGGACCCGCTGAGTCGCCACAGCTCCGAGGAGGAGTGCGTGGAGGAGGAAGTCGGGGTGCCTCCTGAAAGGGTGGACCCTGCCACAAGTTCGCCTTTGGCGACAACGGGGAAGGGGTCTCGTGCTGCGGCCCGACCCCCCTCCGCTAGCCCTTCATTAAAAGGCAGCAGAGGCGCCCGTAAGCCTAACCCGGTCCGGGCCAAGGCTCCACCAGCCGCCATGGAGCGGTCTGGTGCAACGGCGGGACCTGGGTCGTTAAGGTCTGCTACCCAACTCCCAACCCCCGCCGCCGGGACGGGGGGCTTGGGTACGGTCCCGCCTCGGTCGCCGAGTCCCCCATGGATGGGAGGACGAGACCATGCGTCGGCACCGTCCGAAATGCGGACAGCCGGCAAGCCTGTGCGGGCGTCGCTCCATGCTTCTGCTGGAGTCGACCCCAAGCCGTCAGGGCCCTTTGTGGCAACGGTTTCTGCTCCCGCCAAGAAGAGGCGGTTGGACACCCTGCCCGCACGGGATTCGCACGGTTTCGCTGCGGCGGCCGAAAGCGATCCATTCCGGCACCGAGATCACTTCTCTGAGGTGCGGGCCGATGATAGGAGCCCCGGCATGGTTTCTGAGCCGGAGGACTCCGACCATCCGAGTGTTCAGGATGGTGGGCGTATTGACCGCATCGAGCGGCTGCTGGAGCTGTTGCTCCATAATCAACAGCAGTACGCACCTACAGATATCGACAGGCACAGGGCCACCTCGCCAGTTTCTATCATCAGCGAGCCACAAGGGGAAGAGGGGTTTGACCCTACACCAACACCGTCGGAGGCACCAACACCTGAGCTACTGGACGTGGCGGCCAAATTTGCTGCACCAATCACAACTGGACTTCCGCTTCAGCCAAAACTGGCAGCAACAATAGACTTTCTCACAGATCAGCGGTTGCAGGAGGAAGTACTTTCACAGGCCACTCAGCGCCACAAGGCCCCGTCCAACTGTAATGCCCTCAACGTGCCCCTGGTCAATACGCCCATATGGGGCAACATCGGCGTGGCTGTCCGCCATCAGGAGGTTAAACTCCAGCGGATCCTCAAACTCCTCACGGCCGGTATTACCGCCTTTGCGCGGTCGGTCGATGGAACTGACCTGTCATTGGACCAGGAGGATGCGTTGGCGCTGTTATGTGCCACCCAGCACGAAATCAACGATTTTCGGAAGAATAGCATCCGTCCGTCTATCAACCCAAAATTTGCTGGGTTGTGTAAACCTCCACCGCCACCGCCGCCCCGACAACTCTTCGGAGAAGACCTGCCGAAGAGGGTCAAGGAGCTGGACGAGGTAGCCAAAACGGTGGGACTTATGCGATCTCAGATCGCCCCCAGACCGACGGTGCCAAAAGCTCCTCCTGCTCGACCGCGAGGTCCGGTCGCACCAGTATCAAGACCATATGCTGCTACTCAGCACTACTATCAACAGGGCCAGCAGCAGCGGTCTTTTTTGGGGTCAGGCACACAGCGACCCCAGTGGAAGATGAAGCCATCTCATCGTCAGCCCAACCCAGCACCTCCTCGGCCACTCAAGTATGTCAGGGACCGCCGGTGACCATGGAGGTAAGGTGGTCTGGTTTTCTTTCTCCTGCCCCTTTAATCTCACATGTTGGAGGGCGACTCCGGTTCTTTGCTAAAGCTTGGGGAGCAGTTACTTCAGACAAATTTGTGTTACAAAATATTCGAGGTCATTCTATTGAATTTATTCACGGCAACATTCCTCCATCCCAGCATATGCCTAAACGGAAGTTTACGCTGTCTGCCGTTGAGCAGGCAGCAGGCACGGCTGAAATTTTTCGTTTAGAACAAAAAGGCGTGATAGAAAAAACTATTCACGAGCCCATTGAATTCGTCTCCAATATATTTACTAGGCCAAAAAAGGATGGAGGTTGTCGGGTGATTATTGACTTGACCCAGTTGAATACCTTTGTAACATATACACATTTCAAAATGGACACCTTTGAGACAGCCAAATCACTGATTTCGCATGGTTGCTTTATGGCATGTATTGTTTTGAAAGATGCATACTATTCAGTGTCCATCCGGAAACATCACCGGAAATTTTTGAAATTTGTCTGGATGGATCAGCTCTGGCAATATCGGGCCTTACCAAATGGGCTTACTACTGCCCCTAGGCTCTTTACTAAATTACTCAAACCTGTTATGGCCAAATTACGCATAGAACATCATATTGTAATGGCTTATTTAGATGATATTCTGATTATTGGCAACACTCTGGAAGCAGCTGAAAGGGCTGTTTTGGCTACTGTCACTATATTTCAGCAGCTAGGGTTTATAGTCCATCCAGAAAAATCAAAGTTTCACCCATCCCAGGTTATGGATTATTTGGGTTTCACGGTGGACTCTATTCAAATGAGGGCCACCATTCCATTTCACAAGGTTGAGGATGTCTCCCTTGCATGTCAGGATCTCGCATCCGCCAGTATACCATCTATTCGGCATACAGCTAAGGTGATTGGGAAAATCGTAGCTTTATTTCCGGCAGCCCGGTTTGGGCCTTTGCATTATCAAAATTTGCAAAGGGCCAAGATTGCTGCGTTAAAAAAGAACGCTGGTCATTTTGACAGACCTATGGGGCTGCCTTCTGATGCTAAGGTTGAGCTGCAATGGTGGGTGTCCAATATTGGCAGGGCATTCAAATCCATTGTTGTGCCCAATCCGGTGGTATATTTGCAAACTGACGCAAGCTCTCTAGGCTGGGGAGCTGCGGACAGCTCTTCTAGTTGTGGTGGCAGGTGGGATCCCCTTGAAGCTAGCATGTTGCTAAGACAAGGGATTAACTATTTGGAGCTGCTTGCAGCATTTCACGGACTACGGGCATATTGTGCTAATCTTAGTGGAACTCATGTCCGTCTCCAAATAGACAACACCACAGCGGTGGCATATTTAAACCATATGGGCGGTACCAGGTCAGTCTCTTGTGACAAATTGGCTAATACTATTTGGTGCTGGTGTATTGATCGTGATATTTGGATTTCAGCCACCTATCTGCCAGGCAGGCTTAATACTGTGGCAGACACCAGGTCACGCAAATTCAATGATAGTATTGAGTGGATGCTGCATCCTCAAATATTTGCCCAAATTACAGCCAAATTTGGCCAACCGGATATAGATCTTTTTGCGTCCCGGTTGAACCATCAGGTACCAACATATGTTTCATGGGAACCAGACCCTGGGGCATTAGCGATTGATGCATTCTCGCTAGACTGGGGGAATTGGTTTTTCTATGCATTCCCCCCGTTTTGCCTCATCAGTCGGGTATTACAAAAAATCAAGATGGATTCTGCCAGAGGCATTCTTGTCATACCCGACTGGCCTACGCAGCCTTGGTATCCGGTGGTCTCTGACATGATTAGTCAACCTTGGGTCCCTCTAGCGGGTTGCCCACATTTGGTTTCTCACCCTGTTTCAGGGGAATTACACCCCTGCCATGCCTATCTAAAATTACTGGCTTGCAGGTTCTGACCAGGCCATGGATGCAGTATGGCCTCACCACCCGGACCATGAACACCATTGGAGCATCATGTCGAGAGTCAACCAGGCGCAGATATCTCTCCCACATCACCAAGTGGGAAGCCTACTGCAGTCGCTCTCACATCGCCTATGATGATGTCTCCATAGCCGACGTCCTGGAATTCCTCGCGGGGTTGCACCACGATGAGCACTTGAGTTATAGTGCCATCAACAGCGCAAGGAGTGCGCTATCATTCTACCTCAACATCGAGGTAGGATCGAACAGGCTAGTGTCCAGACTGATGCGGGGAATATTCAATCTAAATCCGCCGACACCACGCTACAACATCACCTGGGATGTCAGGGATGTGCTTACCCTGCTCAGGTCGTGGTCACCCATGGAAGGGTTACAGCTGGACCGACTCACTATGAAATTGGTGATGTTACTAGCGCTGACTTCAGCACAGCGGGTTCAGACGCTCCACAAACTTCGTATTGATAGGATGGCGTCGACCCCTGGAGAAGTAGTCTTTTTCATCGATGAGCTACTCAAGCAGCATAGACCTGGGTGCACAGGGCTGCAGCTGAAGTTCCCGGCATACCCCGCAGATGCTCGGCTATGTTTAGCCACTCACATCCGTTACTACATCAAGGTGACGAGGAGCATCAGAGGAATGGAGTTGTACCTGCTTGTCACTCACAAAAGACCTCACCATCGAGTGACAGTCCAGACGATATCCAGGTGGCTCCGGATCGTCCTGGATAAGGCAGGTATTGACACTAATGTGTTTAAATCCCACTCCACCAGGGCTGCATCTACGTTGGCGGCGAGGGTCATGGAGGTACCCATGGACCATATCCTCGCCACAGCAGGATGGGCGAATGAATCGGTGTTCCAGCGGTTCTATAATAAGCCTGTTGCTGCTCCCCTTCAATTCGCAGAGGCCGTGCTGAACGCCGGGTGTGAACGTGGGGATGTCCCTGATTAAAAGGGCGTTATTTGTTGTGTTATTAATAAATCTTCTTTTTGTTTCAGTATAACCTCGTTTCATCAACTTGTTTACTCCAATCCATCCTTGCTAGTGGTGTGTCTGCATGGACGTTGTCCAGGGCGTGTAATCACAGAAGCTTTGAAGTCTTCACGAAGTCACTCACGTGACTCCGAAATGAAATAGTAAGATTGAACGAGAACTTACCAAGTTTGAAGGTTGATCTTTATTTCATGAGGAGTTGCGGTGAGGGATTTCGTGCCCTCCGCTCCCAACCCTCGATCATCTTCAGCTGGTAATCAGAGTCTCTTTAAATCTTACTATGCCAAGTCATTTCTGTTGTTGTTTCTGTGATTCCATACCGCTGCTTTGAAGAATGTCGCGCATGCGTGCCGGCGGGCTCTTCACGAAATCCCTCACCGCAACTCCTCATGAAATAAAGATCAACCTTCAAACTTGGTAAGTTCTCGTTCAATCTTACTATTCTTGATTAGTGCAGGTGTCAGGGGTTACGGGGAGAAGGCAGGAGAATGGGGTTAGGAGGGAGAGATAGATCAGCCGTGATTGAGTGGCGGAGTAGACTTGATGGGCCGAATGGCCTAATTCTGCTCCTATTACTTATGGTCTTATGGTCAGTGTTACTCGCTGGGCTGGGGAACAGAGGCTTTGAGTCCATGAGGCATTGGTGCAGAATTGGGCAGCACGGTGGCGCAGCGGTAGAGTTGCTGCCTTACAGCGCCAGAGACCCTAGTTCGATCCTGACTACGGGTGCTGTCTGTGCGGACTTTGTACGTTCTCCCCGTGACCCGCGTGGGTTTTCTCCGAGATCTTCGGTTGCCTCCCACACTCTAAAGACGTTCCGGTTTACATGTTAATTGGCTTTGGTAAAATTGTAAATTGTCCCCAGTGTGTGTAGGATAGTGTTAGTGTGCGGGGATCGCTAGTCGGCGCGGACTCAATGTTTCTATGCTGCATCTTTAAACAAAACTAAATGTAGGCCATTCGGCCCATTGAGTCTATTCCATGGTTGATCTATCTTTCCCTCTTGACCCCATTCTCATGCTTTCTCCAACCCAACCATTGACAAATTACAGTTGCATACTTCTACTCAACTAGCGTAGACATTCAACTCAACACTCTGGAGTTTAGAAGGATGAGAGGGGATCACATTTAAACATATAAGATTGTTAAGGGTTTGGACACGCTAGAGGCAGGAAACATGTTCCCAATGTTGGGGGAGTCCAGAACCCGGGGCCACAGTTTAAGAATAAGGGATAAGCCATTTAGAACATAGACGAGGAAACACTTTTTCTCACGTGAGTTGTGAGTCTGTGGAATTCTCTGCCTCAGAGGGCGGTGGAGGCAGGTTCTCTGGATACTTTCAAGAGAGAGCTAGATAGGGCTCTTAAAAATAGTGGAGTCAGGGGATATGGGGAGAAGGCAGGAACGGGGTACTGATTGGGGATGATCAGCCATGATCACATTGAATGGCGGTGCTGGCTCGAAGGGCCGAATGGCCTCTACTCCTGCACCTATTGTCTATTTTAGATTATTTAGAGACACAGCACGGCCTCACTGGGTCCGTGCCGACCAGCGATCCCCGCACACTAACACTATCCAACACACACACACACACTTGGGACAAATTACACGCACACACCAGGCCGATTTACCGACAAACCTGTACGTCTTTGGAGTGCGGGAGGAAACCGAAGATCTCGGACAAAACCCACCGGGAGAACGTACAAACTCCGTACAGACAGCACCCTTAGCCGGGATCGAACCCGGGTCTCTGGCGCTGCAAGTGCTTGCAAGGCAGCGTCTCTGCCCGCTACGCCACCGTGCCGCCATCTAGCGAACCGCAGGTTTCTCCTCACTAGAACATCCTTTGAAGCAGAACGCAGTTTTTTTTAAATGCCTTTTAATGCGTCAAACGTGGGCGAAGAAAACCGCTCTGGATAACGAAGTAATTGTCAAGGGGAATAATTACAGATTTAATGGTCAGTATTTGGCAGACGGAGACTGTTGCAAATTGAAGCTACGCTCTTAATGAATTGAACATACATTTTCAAATACAGGTATGCACGGGACGTAACTTTAGAGGGCAGTATATTAGTGCTTTCAAACTAAAGATGACACGGTTTAAGCATCTTAATTTTGTGTGTGAAGGAACTGCAGATGTTGGTTTAAATCGAAGGTGGACACAAAATGCTGGAGTAACTCAGCGGGACAGGCAGCTTCTCTGGAGAGAAGGAATGGGTGACGTTTCAGAAAAAGAAGGGTCTCGACCCGACCCCTCACTCATTCCTTCTCTACAGAGATGCTGCTTGTCCCGCTGAGTTGCACATTTTCCTTGACCATTCCCTTTGCCCTGTTTTCACACCTTGCACTTCCTTATCTATCTTCTCAAAATCAGCAGTTGAGGGCTGTTAAACTTACTACAAGACACAGTGGCGCAGCGGTAGAGTTGCTGCCTTATGCCCCTGTCCCACTTGGGAAACCTGAACGGAAACCTCTGGAGACTTTGCGCCCCACCCAAGGTATCCGTGCGGTTCCCGGAGGTTTTTGTCAGTCTCCCTAATGGTCGAAAGTGGTTTCCGTTTTAAAAATTGGTAATTTTTTTAGTCGAAGGAGGTTGCGATGCTAGTTGAAGGTGGTTGCCGGAGGTCGAAAACCTCCGGGAACCGCACGGAAACCTTGGGTGGGGCGCAAAGTCTCCAGAGGTTTCCGTTCAGGTTTCCTAAGTGGGACAGGGGCATTACACAGTGCTTGCAGCGCCAGAGTTTGTACGTTCTCCCCGTGACCTGCGTGGGTTTTCTCCGAGACCTTCGGTTTCCTCCCACACTCCAAAGACGTGCGGGTTTGTAGGTTAAATGGCTTGGTATGAATGTCCCCACATTGTCCCTAGTGTGTGTAGGATAATGTTAGTGTGCGGGGATAACTGGTTGGTGTGGACCCGATGGGGAAACTGTATCCTATGAATGTATGTACAGCCTCCGAGAATGGAGGTTTTTAAGGTTCATGTATTGCGTATACTACTATAAACTCTACTTTGAAATATTTTTAAAAATCTCTAAACTAAACTGAACTTCAAGGGTGAAAGTGTAGAGAGCTGCAATGGCCATAAACCAACGATGATTTAATTTCACTGCTTTAATCTTTCTGTCTTCAGTTTAGTTTAGTTTCGAGATCCATCACGGAAACAGGCCCTTCTGCCCACCGGGTCCGCGCCGACCAGCGATCCCCGCACACTAACACTATCCTACACACAGGAGGGACACCGACATTAAAAGTCTTCTCGCCCACCACACCATCTCCGGGTCCGTCAGATCGGCCGACTTGGGGTTGCTGAACGTCCCGCGGTCTAGGCGTGAGCTCAGGGGCGACCGATCGCGCCTCTAGATACTCTCTAGAATTTAGGAGATGGAGGGGGGATCTTATAGAAACTTACAAAATCCTTAAGGGATTGGACAGGCTAGATGCAGGAAGATTGTTCCCGATGTTGGGGAAGTCCAGGACAAGGGGTCACAGCTTAAGGATAAGGGGGAAATCCTTTAGGACCAAGATGAGAAGGACTTTTTTCACACAGAGAGTGGTGGGTCTCTGGAACTCTCTGCAACAGAGTGTAGTTGAGGCCAGTTCATTGGCTATATTTAAGAGGGAGTTAGATGTGGCCCTTGTGTCTAAAGGGATCAGGGGGTATGGAGAGAAGGCAGGTACAGGATACTGAGTTGGATGATCAGCCATGATCATATTGAATGGCGGTGCAGGCTCGAAGGGCCGAATGGCCTACTCCTGCACCTATTTTCTATGTTTCTATGTTTCTGCATTATAATTAGCGTGTGAAGGATAGTGTTAATGTGCGGGGATCGCTGGCCGGTGTGGACTCGGTGGGCCGAAGGGCCTGCCTCCGCGCTGTATCTGTAAACTAAAATAAACAGCTGCCATGCAATGGGAACATAGAACAAAGAACAGGATGACACAGAGGCTGAGAGGTGAGCGGAATAGATAAGATGATGGCACGGTATCGTTTACCCAGAGTCTATCAACAACCAGGTGACAGGCATTTAAGGTGAGAGGGCAAGGGTTAATTTGAACATGAGGTGCAACTTTTTTACACAATGGGTGGTGGGTATAACATAAGGTCATAAGTGATAGGAGATGAATTAGGCCATTCGGCCCATCAAGTCAGTGGATGTATTTAATGCAGAGATAGATTA
This sequence comes from Raja brachyura, assembly GCA_963514005.1. Next base: position 20,953,688 of record OY740820.1, read on the forward strand.
ATTCTTGATTGATACGGGTGTCAGGGGTTATGGGGAGAAGGCAGGAGAATGGGGTTAGGAGGGAGAGATAGATCAGCCATGATTGAATGGTGTAGAATTGATGGGCCGAATGGCCCAATTCTGCTCCTATCACTTATGACCTTATGATTATAAATTGCCACTGGGGTGCAGATGAGTGGTAGAATATCAGGGGGCATTGATGAGAACATGGGGCCAATGAGATTAATGTAGGATTGGTATCAAAGACGGATAATGGTCTTCGGTGGACCTGCAAACTCCACACAAACAGCACCCAAAGTCAGGATCACAGCTGGTTCACTGCATCTCCGAGGCAATAGTGCTCTTCACTGTGTGAAAACAAAACCAGGCAAGAGCCTTGATTAATGCAAATAAAATCCGGCGTATCCGAATCGCTCCACAAATCTTCCGGTTTGCAACAGGTTTGAATAGAATAGAATAGAATGCCTTTTATTGTCATTCAAACAGCTTGGTTTAAACAAAATTGCATTTTCTACAGTCTTAACATTACAAAACAAACCCAGGACACACACTTAACACAATTTACACAAACATTCATCACAATGAGTCTCCAACACCTCCTCACTGTGAAGGAAGGCAAAAGTCTTAAGGGCCTGTCCCACCAGCATGCAACTCTATGCTATGAGCGCGACCTAACGTGGTCGCTTGAGCCGTCCGTCGTCGCGGGGCCGGTCCCACTTCGATCGCCGGAGCCGTGCGGAATTGTGCGGAGTTTGTCCCGACATCGCGCGGGGCTCCGAAAAACTGACTATGTTCAAAAATTCTGCGCGGCAACGGCTTGTCGGCTCGCAGTCGCCTCGACGCATTACACACCGTCTCGACGTCGTGCCTCCGTGACCCTCTATGTGTGTGGCTCCGTGGCCCTCTGTGTGTGTGCCTCTGTGCCCCTCTCTGTGTGCCCCTCTCTGTCCTGGCGAACTTACCTTTAAGACTTCGCTCCAAGTTCGCCTCACTTTGCGCCGCGTTGCGCCACTCACCCGACCTCCGCGCGGCCCCCGCTTCTAGTTTGATCGCGTTCATCGCATGGAGTTGGATGCTGGTAGGACAGGCCCTTTATCTCTGCCCTTTCTTCTTCTCCCGTGGTCCAGCAGTCCAACTGTGGCGTTGAGGTGACTGGGGCTCCCGATGTTAAAGTCCCCGGCGGGCGTTGGTAAGTCCCGCGGCCGTTAAGCTGCGTGGCGCGATGTTAGGCCCCGGCTCCGAGTCATTTCAACTACGCGATTCCAGCGGGAGAGGTTGCTGCTGCGGGACCTCCGAAAAGACGTGCGACGCAACAGATTTGAAAGTGGCGAGAGGACGTTGTGAAGAATGTAGTCAAGTCCCAACAGAAAAAACCTTGGCCTTTCAACCCTCCTCGCCTCTGTGGCTCCCATTCTCTCTCCTCCATCTGTGTCATTCGGGTGAAACTTCTCATCAGAATCCTTGTCATATTCATAAATAAATCATTTATTCATAATGAAATACCATAGAGGTTGTTCCAAAGCCTTTGCCTCCTACAATCTCTCGAGGGAGGAATCGAGAATCAAAGTGTCTTCCTACATTCCCCAAGGAAAGCACAGCGGATGAAGGCTTGGGAAATATTCTCAGCCGTGTGTGTGTGTGTGTGTGCGTGCTCGCTCTAAGCTGGTCCATTATAAAATATACAGTACCTTTTATACCAAACACCAAAATCCTATGATCTGACACATTTTCAAGTTAAACTGGCTGCATTTCCTTTCATACAAACATAGAAACATAGAAAAATAGGCGCAGGAGTATGTACTACTCCTGCACCTATTTTCTATGATTCTATCATTCTATGAAGGGCCTGTTTCCATGCTGCAGCTCCAAAACTGAAGGGCCTGTCCCACTGTACGAGGTAATTCAAGAGTTCTCCCGAGTCATCCCCTGATTCGAACACGGAGAATGTCCGTAGCGGGTACGTAGGAGTTCGCGGATGTCCCGTACGAATAAAAAGTAACAATGTTCATCAGCACGTGTATATTTTCACTCGTGGACATTTTTCACAGTGTTGAAAAAACGTCACGAGTTTACCGGATTCCCCCGAGTACCTACCGTTACTCGTACAAGCCGCTACGGGACATCCACGAACTCCCACGGACCCGCTACGGACATTCTCCGAGTTCGAATCAGGGGAAAACTGGGGAGAACTCTTGAATTACCTCGTACAGTGGGACAGGCCCTTAAAGGTAATATCAATCAGGTAAGCTTCTTATAGAGACTTACAAAATTCTTAAGGGGTTGGACAGGCTAGATGCAGGAAGATTGTTCCCGATGTTGGGGAGGTCCAGGACAAGGGGTCACAGCTTAAAGATAAGGGGGAAATCCTTTAGGACCGAGATGGGGAGAAGGCAGGAATGGGGTACTGATTGGGGATGATCAGCCATGATCATAGTGAATGGCGGTGCTGGCTCAAAGGTCTGAATGGCCTACTCCTGCACCCATTGTCTATTGTCTATAACTCAATCATTCAATAGACAATAGACAATAGGTGCAGGGGTAGGCCATTCAGCCCTTCGAGCCAGCACCGCCATTCACTGTGATCATGGCTGATCATCCACAATCAGTACCCCGTTCCTGCCTTCTCCCCATATCCCCTGACTCTGCCATTTTTAAGAGCCCTATCTAACATAACCATATAACTGTATAACCATATAACAATTACAGCACGGAAACAGGCCTTCTCGGCCCTTCCAGTCCGTGCCGACCATTTATTTCCCCCTAGTCCCATCTATCTGCACTCAGACCATACCCCTCCATTCCCTTCCCGTCCATATACCTATCCACTTTACTTTTAAATATTAAAATCGATCCTGCCTCCACCACTTCTGCTGGAAGATCATTCCACACAGCCACCACTCTCTGAGTAAAGACGTTCCCCCTCATGTTACCCCTAAACTTCTGTCCCTTAATTCTCATGTCATGCCCTCTTGTTTGAATCTTCCCTACCCTCAATGGGAAAAGCTTATCCACGTCAACTCTGTCTATCCCTTTCATCATTTTAAAGACCTCAATCAAGTCCACCCTTAACCTTCTGCGCTCCAAAGAATAAAGACCCAACTTGTTCAACCTTTCTCTGTAACTTAGTTGCTGGAACCCAGGCAACATTCTAGTAAATCTCCTCTGTACTCTCTCTATTTTGTTGACATCCTTCCTATAATTAGGCGACCAAAATTGTACACCGTACTCCAGAATTGGTCTCACCAATGCCTTGTACAATTTTAACATTACTTCCCTACTCCTATATTCAATGCTCTGATTTATAAAGGCCAGCACACCAAAAGCTTTCTTTACCACCCTATCTACATGTGATTCCACCTTCAGGGAACTATGCACAGTTATTCCTAGATCCCTCTGTTCCACAGCATTCCTCAATTCCCTACCATTTACCATGTATTAGATGTCGCATTATGATTATGTCCACAGCCCAGTACCATTTAAACGGAAATGAAATGCCTGATTTAAAGAGCAGCAATAACCCTCTCTGGCTAAATCTCCTCTGTACTCTCTCAAAGGAAACATATGATGAGCCTTTGACGGCACTGGGATCATTCTCGTAAACTTTGATTCAACAGGAGTCTACGAGAAGGAAATACTCAGCCCAAAGTACCCAAGGACACTGAAAGCCGTTTTCACCCAATCATTAGCCGAACCATCTACAATCCCCCCTGGAACGTCCACTGGCACTAAGCTTAGCCCTTTTAATATTAAGCTAATGGTGTGTAAAGTGATGATTAAATGGTCAGAGTTGAGCAAGTCAGGAAGGTTAGTTAATTTAATGCTTTTTCAATTAGGATAAATAGTATCTAACGTCACAATGGACTGCCTACATCCATCAAGAACTATTGACTGCTTGCTCATCACACGCATAACTCTTCCATGTTTAGTTTAGTTTAGTTTAGTTTGGAGATACAGTGCGGAAACTCGGTGGCCCTTCTGCCCACCGAGTCCACACTGACCAGCGGTCCCTGCACATTCACACTATCCTATCCACACACACTGGGGACACTTTACCTTCATACCAAGCCAATTAACCTACAAGCCTGTAGGTTGTTGTAGTTTAATTAGAGATACAGCGCGGAAACAGGCCCTTCGGCCCACCGCGTCCGTGCCGACCAGCGATCCCCGCACACTAAAAGTAAAGTGGATAGGTATATGGACGGGAAGGGAATGGAGGGGTATGGTCTGAGTGCAGGTAGATGGGACTAGGGGAAAATAAATGGTCGGCACGGACTGGAAGGGCCGAGAAGGCCTGTTTCCGTGCTGTCATTGTTATATGGTTATATGGTTATATTAACACTACCCTACGCACACTAGGGACACTTTACATTTACACCAAGCCAATTGAACTACAAACCTGCACGTCTTTGGAATGTGGGAGGAATGGTGGGTCTCTGGAACTCTCTGCCACAGAGGGTAGTTGAGGCCAGTTCATTGTCTATATTTAAGAGGGAGTTAGATGTGGCCCTTGTGGCTAAAGAGATCAGAGGGTATGGAGAGAAGGCAGGTACGGGATACTGAGTTGGATGATCAGCCATGATCATATTGAAAGGCGGTGCAGGCTCGAAGGGCCGAATGGCCTACTCCTGCACCTATTTTCTATGTTTCTATGTTTCTATGAAACCAGAGCACCCGGAGAAAACCCACGCAGGTCACGGGGAGAAGGTACAAAGTCCGTGCAAACAGCGCCCGTAGTCAGGATCGAACCTGGGTCTCTGGCGCTGTGAGGCACCGACTCTACCGCTGCACCACCCCAGTGATATCCCCTGTGGTCAGTGCAGACGTGGTGGGCCGAAGTTCCTGTTTCCACACCATATCCCTGGAAGTCGAAAGTAAAATCGAATTCCCTTTTTTCGATGCTTATTTTGTGCAGCATAAACTAGAAGGGGGATTATTACCAAATGCGGCTCTAACTAACCGCGACTCGAGCGGGAGACTGGTGCTGATGAAACACAGTGTGCACAGTTCTTTAAAAAATCAATTAATTCAGAAAACTGTTGGCAGGAACAGCCTCTCTGAAATGTCTCACCATAAGCTGTGCTTAAAGGAACTGCATGTTACAAATGACAAGATTCCATGTAGGAACTGACAAGATTCAACCATTATCCGCTCATCTAACAAGGTGCAAGATCTGGGAATCTCTGTTTACACGGAAAATAAAGAGTAAAACACGGAATAAAAATTCCATGGAACAATCCACTGCAGAAAACTGGGAAGAATAAATCTCTATTTCAGAAGTTCCGGTTACGTTTAGTTTAGAGATGCAGCGCGGAAACAGGCCCTTCGGCCCACCGAGTCCGTGCCGACCGGCGATCCCCGCACACTAACACTATCCTACGCACACTAGGGACATTTTACATTTATACCAAGCCAATTGACCTGCAACCCTGTACGCATTTGGAGTGTGAGAGGAATCATAGAATCATAGACAAAAGGTGCAGGAGTGGAGGCCATTCGGCCCTTCGAGCCTGCACCGCCATTCAATATGATCATGGCCGATCATCCAACTCAGTATCCTGTACCTGCCTTCTCTCCATACCCCCTGATCCCTTTAGCCACAAGGGCCACATCTAACTCCCTCTTAAATATAGCCAATGAACTGGCCTCAACTACCTTCTGTGGCAGAGAGTTCCAGAGACTCACCACTCTCTGTGTGAAAAATGATCTTCTCATCTCGTCCTAAAAGACTTCACCTTATCCTTAAACTGTGACCCCTTGTTCTGGGCTTCCCCAGCATCGGGAACAATCTTCCTGCATCTAACCCTTAAGAATTTTGTAAGTCTCTATAAGATCCCCCCCTCAATCTCCTAAATTCAAGCTAGTACAAGCCGAGTCTATCCAGTCTTTCTTCATATGAAAGTCCTGACATCCCAGGAATCAGTCTGGTGAACCTTCTCTGTTCTCCCTCTATGGCAAGAATGTCTTTCCTCAGATTAGGAGACCAGAACTGTACGCAATACTCCAGGTGTAGCCTCACCAAGACCCTGTAAAACTGCAGTAGAACCTCCCTGCTCTTGTACTCAAATCCTTTTGCTATGAATGCCAACATACCATTCGCTTTCTTCCCAGCCTGCTGCACCTGCATGCCTACTTTCAATGACTGGTGTACCATGACTTACAGAGCAGGGAGTACAAGAGCAGGGAGGTTCTACTGCAGTTGTACAGGGTCTTGGTGCGTACAGTTTTACTTCCTTAAGTATTCTGAGATGCAGCCTATCTGGCCCTGGGGATTTATCGGTCTTTAATCCATTCAATTTACCCAACACCACTTCACGGCTAACCTGGACTTCACTCAGTTCCTCCATCTCATTTGACCCCCGGTCCCCTGCTATTTCCGGCAGATTATTTATGTCTTCCTTAGTGAAGGCAGAACCAAAGTAGTTATTCAATTGGTCTGCCATGTCCTTGTTCCCCATGATCAATTCACCTGTTTCTGACTGCAAGGGAACTACATTTGTTTTAACTAACCTTTTTTAATTCACATATCTATAAAAACTTGTGCAGTCCGTTTTTATGTTCCCTGCCAGTTTTCTCTCATAATCTACGTAATCATAAGAAACAGAAGATCTCGGAGAAAACCCACGTGGTCACGGGGAGAACGTGCAAACTCCGTACAGACAGCACCCGTAATCGAGATCGAACCGCGGTAAGGCAGCAACTCTACCGCTGTGCCACCGTGTCGTCCTGGGGACAGAATTAGGCCATTCGGCCCATCAAGTCTACTCCACCTTTCAATCACGGCTGATCTATCGTTCCCTCTCAACCCCATTCTCCTGCCTTCTCCCCATAACCCCTGACACCCGCACTAATCAAGAATCTGTCAATCTCTGGCATATAAATATCCATTGACTTGGCCTCCACTGCTGTGTGTGTCAGTTTGAATTTAGATTGTGATAAATATTTTCCTCTCCACACAAAATGAGCGTCAAACAAAGGGAAATGGATAACATTCTTGAAAACAATGTTTATGAGCCTACAGTGAGGATGTAACTCAGCGGGTGAGGCAGCATCTATGGAGCGAAGGAAATAGGCGACGTTTCGGGCCGAAACCCTTCTTCAGATTTATCCCTGGTGTGTGCGTAGGGTAGTGTTAATGTGCGGGGAGGACAGTTCTGCGCAGACTCATTGGGTCGAAGCGCCTGTTTCCGAGCTGTATCTTTCAACTAAACTAAGCTACGAATTGCAGACATGCTTCTCAAGTAATTGGATTTCTTTGTTACTAAAAAACAATTAAGTATTTGATCCAGGGACACAAGGGACTTCAATTGCTGGGATCCTGAGCTGAAGAACAAACTGCTGGAGGAATATAGCATCCCTGGCAGCAGCTATTTATTCTAGTTAGAGATGCAGCCCTTCGGCCCATTGAGCCCATGCCGGCCATCGATCACCGGTTCACACACATTCCATGCCAGCCTACTTTCTCATCCACCCCTACACGCTCGGGGCAATTTACAGAGGGCCAATTAAGCTACGAGTCCGCACGTCCGGAGACCCGGAGCATCCCACGAGGACGCGGGAAGAACGTGCAAACTCCACATAGACAGCACCCGACGTCAGGATCGAACCTGGACACCTGGGGCACTGTAAGGCTGCAGGTTTACCGCTGTAGCTCTGCGCAGCCTTGTGGATGGAAATGGACAGATGACGGGACAGTTCAGGCCGCTTCTTCAGATATCATCGTTAAACCCTAACAACGCTTTATTCCTTTAAGCCCTGACTACACCAATAGACAATGGCCAACCCCTCTTATCCTCTGTAAATCCAGTTATCCAATGCACATCTGTCCTTGTCTCATACATCACTAGTGTCAAAGTATTTACACACACACGCACACACAGCCAAACACACACACACACACACACACACACACACACACTCATGCACACACACACACAGCCAAACACACACGCACACACTCACACACACACTTACACTTGTACACACACACACACACACTCGTGCACACGCACACACAGCCAAACACACACACACACTTGTGCACACACACTCGTACACACACACACACACACACATACACACACACACACACACACACACACACACACACACACACACACACACACACACACACACACACACACACACACACACACACACACACACACACACACACACACTGCTGCCCACTGTCAGCAAGTCCAGTGTGTCCATTCTATGGGTCTCCGGATATTCCACTCTGTGTCACACCTACACAGCATGTTAATGGCTCTCCTCTCCTCACCTCCGCTCTCCCTCTGACCCAGCGATCCTTTAATCATTTCCAATCATCAGTGACCTTGACACTTTGTAGATTTTCTACCTGACTCTCCTGCCGGCTCAGTTCTGGTGCTCACAACCCTCCTATGATCGTCCCAGAGAGCATTGAGAAAATGAACATACCTTACTTTCCAACACTACACTCCGGCGGTCGTGGAGAGGTCGGCGCGGCGGTCGATGGACGATGGCGCCGACGGACGGAGGGACGGACTAAGACGGCGCACGTGGAAGTGAGGACGCCGCTGCCGGGGGAAGGAGCGATGGGGACCAGGCGTGGGGGGGGGGGGGCGATGTGAGGGAGGGAGGGGGGAGAACAATGAGGGACCTGTCACGGGATAATTTGTGCCCTTTGTGTGGTGTCTATTTGCATACCTTGCCCGTGCAAATAGAGAATTTCTCCGTTACTTGTCACGCATGTGGCAATGAACTCCATGAAGTATGCAGATGATACTAAGATAGGTGGTGCTGTGGATAATGAAGTAGATTTTCAAAGTCTACAGAGAGATTTGGGACATTTGGAAGAGTGGGCTGAAAGATGGCAGATGGAGCTTAATGCTGATAAGTGTGAGGTGCTACATCTTGGCAGGACAAATCAAAATAGGACGTACATGGCAAATGGTAGGGAATTGAGGAATGCTGTGGAACAGAGGGATCTAGGAATAACTATGCATAGTTCCCTGAAGGTGGAATCGCATGTAGATAGGGTGGTAAAGAAAGCTTTTGGTGTGCTGGCCTTTATAAATCAGAGCATTGAATATAGGAGTAGGGAAGTAATGTTAAAATTGTACAAGGCATTGGTGAGACCAATTCTGGAGTATGGTGTACAATTTTGGTTGCCTAATTATAGGAACGATTTAAACAAAATAGAGAGAGTACAGAGGAGATTTACTAGAATGTTGCCTGGGTTCCAGCAACTAAGTTACAGAGAAAGGTTGAACAAGTTAGGTCTTTATTCTTTGGAGCGCAGAAGGTTAAGGGGGGACTTGATTGAGGTCTTTAAAATGATGAAAGGGATAGACAGAGTTGACGTGGACAAGCTTTTCCCATTGAGGGTAGGGAAGATTCAAACAAGAGGGCATGACATGAGAATTAAGGGACAGAAGTTTAGGGGTAACATGAGGGGGAACTTCTTTACTCAGAGAGTGGTGGCTGTGTGGAATGATCTTCCTGCAGACGTGGTGGAGGCAGGATCGATTTTAGCATTTAAAAGTAAAGTGGATAGGTATATGGACGGGAAGGGAATGGAGGGGTATGGTCTGAGTGCAGGGAGATGGGACTAGGGGAAAATAAATGGTCGGCACGGACTGGAAGGGCCGAGAAGGCCTGTTTCCGTGCTGTAATTGTTATATGGTTATATGGTTATAAGTATTAATTCATTCAATACTCATGCGTGATTTCAAAGACGAGAAGCTAATCAAGGGCCTGTCCCACTTGCCGACTTTTTCGGCGACTGCCGGCGTTATATCAGTGTCGCCAAAAGATTTATAACATTTCGAAATCCAGCGGCGACAAAATAAATGTTGCGATACGTGAAAAAACGCCGCGCGTCAATACGTCATCACGCCACGTCACGCGAATGTTTCGGTGACCTGATATGTCAGTCAAAGACGCCAGCAGTCGCCGATAAAATCGCCAAGTGAGACAGGCCCTTAATACTGACGTGGAAATTTGTTCCCTCCGCTTCAGATAAAACTCTGCCCCAGTTATCAGTCAATTGTTATAACATTCTTAAGAGACACAGGGCAGCTGATGTTCACCATATAATGGAAATTCTAAAGCTCAAATTAAACTGTCAAATCCTAAGATTTGCTGTCATTTACTAGACACTGCAACTTGTTAGAAGGAGACGTGATTCATACAAGTTGAACTGTCAAAGAATGAAAATACTTTGCACTAGTTTAGCTTAGTTTAGAGATACAGCGCGGAAACAGGCCCTTCGGCCCACCAGGCCCGCACCGACCAGCGATCCCCGCACATTAACACTACTCTTGAGCCAATTTCACACGTACAACAAGCCAATTAACCTACAAACCTGTACGTTTTTAAAGTGTGGGAGGAAACCGAAGATCTCGGAGAAAACCCACGCAGGTCACGGGGAGAACGTACAGACAGCACCCATAGTCAGGATCGCACCTGCGTCTCTGGCGCTGTAAAGGGCCTGTCCCACCAGCATCCGGCTCCATGCGATGAGCGCGATCAAACTAGAAGCGGGGGCCGCGCGGAGGTCGGGTGATCCCTGCACAGGGCCGTTCCCACCAGCATGCGCCTGCATGCGGCAAGCGCGACCAAACCGGCTGCGAGGGCCGTGCGGAGGTCAGGTGAGTGGCGCAACGGGGCGCAAAGTGAGGCGAACTTGGAGCGAAGTCTGAAGGTAAGTTCGCCAGGACAGAGAGGGGCACACAGAGAGGGGCACAGAGGCACACACACACAGAGGGCTACGGAGCCACACACAGAGAGGGCCACGGAGCCACACACAGAGAGGGCCACGGAGCCACACACAGAGAGGGCCACGGAGCCACACACAGAGAGGGCCACGGAGGCAGCAACTCTACCGCTGCACCACCGAGCCGCTACTGTTACTGTTAAGAATTCGAAGGTTTTTTTCTGCAGCCTCTTTCCTTTTCTCAATATCCAGGCCGTGTTTACAAGACCAGCAGACCCTTCTTCTCGACTCGGAACGTCACCCATTCCTTCTCTCCAGAGATGCTGCCCGTCCCGCTGAGTTACTCCAGCATTTTGTCTCTATCGTTTGTGTAAACCAGCATCTGCCGTTCCTTCCTACACACATACATGTTTCTATTACCTCAGAGTAGGGATGAGGTTTGCTTGGGGAAGAGAAGGGCCCATCAAGTCTACTCCGTCATCCAATCACGGCTGATCTATCTCTCCCTCCTAACCCCATTCTCCTGCCTTCTCCCCATAACCTCTGACACTTGTACTAATCAAGAATCTATCTATCTCTCCTGTTAAAAACATCCACTGACTTGCCCCCCGCAGTTCTGTGACAATGAATTCCACAGATTCACCACCCTCTGGCTAAAGAAATTCCTCCTCATCTCCATCCTAAAGGAAATGTTTAAACGGCCCTGTCCCACTGTACGAGTTCATTCAAGAGTTCTCCCGAGTTTAAAAAAAATCAAACTCGTGGTAAGCACGGAGAATGTACGTAGCGGGTACGTCGGAGCTCGGGGACGTCTCTTAGCGGCTCGTAACGCTACCGGCAGGTACTCGAGAAAGGCGGTAAGCTCGTGAAGACTCGTGAAGATTTTTCAACGTGTTGGAAAACGTCCACGAGAGCCCCGAGTACCTACGAGCGGCCGTTACCGTAAATCTCCGAGTTCGTATCAGGGGAAACTCGGGAGAGCTCCTGAATTAGCTCGTACAGTGGGACAGGCCCCTTAAGAAGGAACTGCAGATGCTGGAACATTCGAAGGTGGACAAAAATGCTGGAGAAACTCAGCGGGCGAGGCAGCATCTATGTAGCGAAGGAATGGGTGACGTTTTGGGTTTGAAGAAGGGTCTCGACCCGAAACGTCACCCATTCCTTCGCTGAGTTTCTCCAGCATTTTTGTCTTCCTTCCATCCTGAAGGGACTTTCTTTTATTCTGAGGATATGACGTCCTTCCAAGTCAAGGATTTTAAGGTTAGGATTGGAACATTCCTATCAATGTTACGTTGAGGTGATAAGATTATCAAGCGAGCCACATACTTACCAAGGGCAAAACTACCAGCGGTGACGGTGGGGAGATTTAGGAACAGCTGTTCATTTCCAGGAAGCAAAGTGAAAATATCTGTCAGAGCATTAGATAAAAAAATGAGATACTTGTAATTTGTGCACTTGAGAAAGGGATAGTTCTAAAACGATATCTCACCAGGTTTGAACTTGAAGTCTGTTGGGAGAGGGAGCTTTTAACGCTGGCGTCTTAACTCCATTAGTTCCTGACAGCTGGGTTAAGCCAAAATTGTGATGCGTGCAGTGGCTGTGATGGGGAGAGCAAACCATGGGTCAATGTTCAACAACTCTGCATGGAGCAAAAGGGAGGGAGAGCGAGAGAGAGATGGAGATAGAGGGGGAGAGAGAGAGAGAAAGGGGGAGAGAGGGAGAGAGGGAGAGAAAGGGGGAGAGAGGGAGGGAGAGAGAGAGAAAGGGGGAGAGAGGGAGAGAGAAAGAGAAAGGGGAGAGAGGGAGGGAGAGAGAGAGAGAGAGAGAGAGAGAGAGAGAGAGGGAGGGAGGGAGAGAGAGAGAAAGAGAGAGGGAGGGAGGGAGAAAGAGAGTGAGAGGGAGAGGGAGAGAGGGAGGGAGAGAGATAGAGACAGAAAGAGAGAGAGAGAGGGAGAGAGAGGGAGAGAGAGGGGGGGAGAGAGAGAGAGGGTGGGAGAGAGAGAGATAGTGAGAGAGGCGGGGAGAGAGAGAGAGAGTGAGAGAGGCAGGGAGAGAGAGAGAGGGGAGAGAGGGAGGGAGAGAGATAGAGACAGAAAGAGAGAGCGAGAGAGAGATGGAGACAGAGGGAGAGAGAGGGAGAGTGTGAGATAGAGAGAGAGAATGAGAGAGAGGAGACAGAGGAAGAGGGAGAGAGAGAGAGAGGGAGGGAGAGAGTGAGTGAGTGAGAGAGGAGACAGAGGGTGAGAGGGAGAGAGAGAGAGAGAGGTCTCCTATGGTCATGGGAGGTCTCCAAAGAGTCGGAGCGTCTTTCTGGTCTCCGCTGGATTTTCACCACGTTGAATATTTCGGCGACCTATCGCGGACCCATCGCAGTCGCCTGTAAAGGTCCCATAAGTGGGACAGGCCCTTAAAGCTCCGCAGCGCTGATCTACAGAAGCCGAGAATCTTCCAAAAACGAGTTGCATTGACGGAAGGGACCTTCTGAACCTTTCCAAAAGCTATAAATCTCATGATGAAAATGGCGAGGATTTGCTTCAGCCCAGGGCCGGCAACCCAGGCCCGCCTGGCATCCTCAGTGGATCAGAGCAATATAGATCTGGATGGACAGCAAACTCATTATTCGGTGGCTTCACTTCATGTGGAAACAATTGGGTTCAAAGAGGTCACGTTCTCCCTGGCCCCCAATCATTTCCCAGCCAATTCCTTGGCTTGCCGCGGTTATATTTGATGGATCAATGCACCAACGTATTTAAGTCTTGCCTCTCCCATGCCTGAGTATTAGGCTTTCCTCCATTGCCCAACCCACTGACAACAAACGATAGCATAGGTTTGAGAAGGAACTGCAGATGCTGGAAAATCGAAGGTGGACACAAATGCTGGAGGAACTCAACGGGTGCGGCATCATCTATGGAGCGAAGGACATAGGCGACATTTCAAAACATCCAAAGCTTTTTCACCCAGAGAGTTGTGAATTTGTGGAATTCCCTGCCACAGAGGGCAGTGGAGGCCAAATCACTGGATGGATTTAAGAGAGAGTTAAGGGCCTGTCCCACCAGCATGCAACTCCATGCGATGAGCGCGACCTAACGTGGTCGCTTGAGCCGTCCGGCGTTGCGGGGCCGGTCCCACTTCGATCGGCAGAGCCACGGGGAATTGAGCGGAGTTCGTCCCGACCCGAAAAACTGACCATGTTCAAAAATTCCGCGCGGCAACGGCTCACAGTCGCCTCGACGCATTACACACCGCCTCGACGTCGTGCCTCCATGGCCCTCTCTGTAGGTGCCTCCGTGACCCTCTGTGTGTGTGGCTCCATGGCCCTCTGTGTGTAGTGCTCTGTGCCCCTCTCTGTGTGCCCCTCTCTGTCCTGGCGAACTTACCTTTAAGACTTCGCTCCAAGTTCGCCTCACTTTGCGCCGCGTTGCGCCACTCACCCGACGTCCGCGCGGCCCTCGCTGCCGGTTTGGTCGCGCTTGCCGCATGCAGGCGCATGCTGGTGGGACAGGCCCTTGATTGTGTTGCTGGATCTTATAGAAACATATAAAATTATAAAAGGACTGGACAAGCTAGATGCAGGAAAAATGTTCCCAATGTTGGGCGAGTCCAGAACCAGGGGCCACAGTCTTAGAATAAAGGGGAGGTCATTTAAGACTGAGGTGAGAAAAAACGTTTTCACCCAGAGAGTTGTGCATTTGTGGAATTCCCTGCCACAGAGGGCAGTGGAGGCCAAATCACTGGATGGATTTAAGAGAGAGTTAGATAGAGCTCTAGGGGCTAGTGGAATCAAGGGATATGGGGAGAAGGTAGGCACGGGTTATTGATAGGGGACGATCAGCGATGATCGCAATGAGTGGCGGTGCTGGCTCGAAGGGCCGAATGGCCTCCTCCTGCTCCTATTTTCTATGTTTCTATGGCCTTGCCGAGGCAGCATGAGTTATAAGTGGAGTCAATGAACATGAGGTTGGCTGGCATTTCCCAAAAGGGCATCATTTCATTTTCAGACAGAGGGCAAAGACCAGGCCATGACTACCGTTGTATGCCTTTAAATCTCAGCCTTGCAAATCCCTTCATCTAATTATTCCCAAACTTAATTACACACTGCAATCCAATACCACCGCTGTAGAACACACTCCTTCCACCTGCTAGCAAGATGTAATTAAGATGACGCTAACAAATGGTTTAACAATTTCAGAATCCTCTCATTGCAATTAAAAACCACGGCAGAGGATTTTTTTCAAGTGGAGACCAGATGCTAAATATTTCACCAGGAGTTACTGATAACAGGAAAAGCTTACTCGAGCAAGAAGGGTGGGCTGGAATACATTTTTGTTAGTTTTCAAACCAAACACTTTGGATTTACAAACTAAGTTCACAAGTTCAGGAGTGGAACGGGGTGGAAGATTGCGACCTTCACGTGGTCCGCCCTGTTTCGACTAATGCAATCAACTCGACGTGCACAAACGGAAGATCAAATAGAACAAGTTGTCCAGCATGTGGGCGGGTGCGACTCACGTTGCCGCGACCCCTACAGTCTGTCTTTTAAAACATTTTTTGTCTAGTTAAATGTAGTTGTTCGTGGTTTTTTTTGTACTGTTTCTAACTGTGTATATGTGTGGGGGGGGTGGGAGAGGGAGGGGGAACTTTAAAATCTCTTCCCTGCACGGGAGACCCGACTTTTTCCCTGTCGGGTCTCCGTTGTCGTTGGGGGCTAGCACCGTGGAGCGGCCTCCGACCGGGATGACCTGGGGGCTCCAGTCACGGAGCCTGCGGAGCTGCGGACTCACCGTCGTGGGGCTGGCCGGCCTCGCAGCGTGGGGAGCGGTGGTGGCTCGCCGCTGCGGCCCGACTCCGGAGCTCCAGCTCCAGCTGCGGATTGATGCCGGTGGACTGTCGGGATATCGGGAGCTCGCGGGTTCGGGTGGGAGACCGCTCTCCGGAGCTCCCGCAACGCAGCATCTCCCGCCCGTGTCGCGGGGTTGGAGCGACCCGTACATCGCCCGGCGCGGCCTCGACAGATATCACCCTGGTAACTCCATTCTCCTGCCTTCTCCCCATCACCCCTGACACCCGTTCTAATCAAGAGTCAATCTCTGCCTTAAAAACATCCGGTGACTTGGCCTCCACAGCCCTCTGTGGCAATGGTTTCCACAGATTCACCACCCTCTGACTAAAGGTAGAGTTGCTGCCTTACAGCGAATGCAGCGCAGGAGAACCGGGTTCGATCCCGACTACGGGTGCTGTCTGCGCGGAGTTTGTACGCTCCCCCTGCTTTCTCCGAGATCTTCGGTTTCCTCCCACACTCCAATGATTAGATTTGATTACTTGTCATTCGAACCTCAGGGAGGCTCGAACGAAACTGTAAACTACCCAAGTGAAATATGAGGTGCTGCTCCTCCAATTTGCGGTGTTGCTCACTCTGGTCGTGGAGGAGGCCCAGGACAGAGAGGTCGGATAGGGAATGGGAGGGGGAGTTGAAGTGCTGAGCCACCGGGAGATCAGGTTGGTTAACGCGGACCGAGCGGAGGTGTTGGGCGAAACGATCGCCAAGCCGGCGCTTGGTCTCACCGATGTAGAGCAGCCGACATCTAGAGCAGCTGATGCAATAGATGAGGTTGGAGGAGGTGCAGGTGGACCTCTGTCTCAGCTTTTATTCCCAATGAAGATTGAGAAGCGGGGGGGGGGGGGGGGGGGGGGGCGGGAGAAGTTGCTGCACAAGTTAAATAAACTTTCAAGTGCAGAAGGAAAACTCGAAGGTGGACAAAAATGCTGGAGAAACTCAGCGGGTGAGGCAGCATCTGTGGAGCGAAGGAAATAGGCAACGTTTCGGGTCGAAACCCGGAAGGGTTTCGACCCGAAACGTTGCCTATTTCCCTCAGGATTCGAGACCCTTCTCCAGTACCTCAGTTGGTTCGATCCCAGCCAGGATCGGCAAAAGCCAGGATCGCACGGAGTCCTTCCTTCAATAGGAATGGCAGGCGCTCAGCGAGTGACCCAAGGAAATCTTTTCCAAATCACACCCGGCGAAAATGTGGTGAGAGAACATCTCGAGAAGCCGCACTCGACCCATCAAAAAAATGAGATGAGAAATCTATATCATTCATCACCTCGATCATCTTATAATGGAACACGGAATTGAGGTTTTGACTTCTTGCATCCAATCACCGAAATCTGTGGAAATCACATCATCTTTGTCAACAGACAGTCTAATGAATTTCTGACTCTGGTCCTCTGTTGCATTTAAAATTCTAACGAGCTGTCTCTCAGTATTTACATAACCCGCTAGAATGATATTTCACAGATAATCTGCAGAGGCAGTCTTCGCCGAAGATATCGAGGAGACATATTTTGATCGACCCGTCGGAAACAGTCGGGATGGAAGCACCCAAGATTGGAGGAGGGTTACACAAAAGGCTGGAGAAACTCAGCGGGTGCAGCAGCATCTAAGGAGCGAAGGAGATAGGCGACGTTTCGGGTCGAGACACTTCTTCGGACTGGTCAGGGATCAGGGAAACGAGAGATATAAACAGTGATGTGGAGAGATAAGGAACAATGAATGAAAGATATGCAAAAAAGTATCGATGATAAAGGAAACAGGCCGTTGTTAGCTGTTTGTGGTGTGAAAATGAGAAGCTAGTGCGACTTGGGTGGGGGGGGGGGGGGGGGGGGGGGGGGGTTCCCGGAGGTTTTTCTTCAATCTCTTGAAAGAATCGCCAGAACATAGAAGAAGCAGAAACCACTTTCGACCATTAGGGAGACTGACAAAAACCTCCGGGAACCGCACGGGAACCTTGGGTGGGGCGCAAAGTCTCCACAGGTTTCCGTTCAGGTTTCCTAAGTGGGACAGGGGCGTTAGGCAGCGACTCTACCACTGCACCGCCGTGCCGTTTAGTCCAACAAATGAATGTTTAGTCTCAACTAAACCAAGCATTCACACCTCAGTGCTCTGTGCTTTTTTAATACATGCAATAGGATTCCTGCTGCTGAAGAAGTTATGCTAAAACGGTACAAGGCGATGGTTTCGCTGAACACCGCCGCTCAGTCCGCCTCAACCAACCTCATCTCCCGGATGCTCAGCTCTTCAACTCCCCCTCCCATTCCCGTGCTGACCTTCCTGACCTGGGCCTCCTCCACTGTCAGAGTGAGGCCCAGCGCAAATTGGAGGAACAGCACCTCATATTTCGCTTGGGCAGCTCACACCCCAGCGGTACGAACATTGACTTCTCTAACTTCAAGTAGCCCTCTCTCTCCATCTCCTTCCCAGTTCTCCGACCAGTCTTGCTGCCTCCAACTCTGAACCACCCACTCACTTGACATCAGTCTGAAGAAGGGTCTCGACCGGAAACGTCGCCCATTCCTTCTCTCCAGAGATGCTGCCTGTCCCGCTGAGTTACTCCAGCATTTTGTGCCTATCCTCGATTTAAACCAGCGTCTGCAGTTCCTCCCTACACACACAGTGTGGGAAGTTAGTTATTGATGTTGTTATTGTCGGGGAAAATTAAATGCTTTGATTGCGACAATCAAAATGGCTCTTTTTTAAAGATCTTCAACTGCGTTCGACTGCTGGAAATGCATCAGGAATAGCATTAGGCAGAGGGATAATGAGGATTCTCGCCTGTTGCGCAAAGCAATATTATATTCAAGTCAACAGGAGACAGCAATGAGCAGCCACAGAGCTGCAGAAAATAAATGCCATTTCGTGCTTGTGTCTTCGATTTTAGTGCCTCCTAACATAAAATGGATGGACTGCATGTCAGGCTCCACAGTGCGAAAAAAAAACAATAGGAATGACTGGCAATGAAAGAGAAATAAAGAGAGTAAACAAAAGATTGGATTGAGGTAAAGAAAGATATTAGGATGTAAGGAGGGATATTAAATCCCCAAGGGACGATTCACTGACTCTACGAAATCAGTTCCGTTTAGGTTAGTTTAGTTTAAGACCAAGATAGGCACAAGATGCCGGAGTAACTCAGCGGGACGGGCAGCATCTCTGGAGAGAAGGAATGGGTGACGTTTCGGGTTTAGTTTGGTTTAGAGATACAGGCCCGTTAGCTCACCAGGTCCGCACCGACCAGCGATCCCCGCACACTAACACTATCCCACACACTCGAGGGAAAATTCACATTTGTACCAAGCCCATTAACCTACAAACCTGCACGTCTTTGGAGTGTGGGAGGAAACCGGAGCACCCGGAGAAAACCCACGCGGGTCACGGGGAAAAGGTATAAACCAAAGACCCTACAGCGAGCAAGATAGTCCACTGGATGAAAAAGACGTCGTACGGTCATGGGCAGATTCGTGGGTAATTTCCGGCCCCGTTTCCGTAACCGGCTTCCGTCTCCGCACCAAAGATCCCGTCATAGCGGAGCGAAGATACTAGTGCGGAGACGGAAGCCGGTTACGGAAACATCCTCGTAAAAATCATAGTTCTTTGGTAAAAATCTTCTCCTCCTTAGAATTAAAATTTATTAACACAAACTGTTCCCCCGCAACGTTGATTACACTGCGGGTTGGGTCGGGTCGGGTCGGGTCAGGTCGGGTCGGGTCGGGTCGGGTCGGGTCGGGTCGGGTCGGGTCGGGTCGGGTTACGGAAATGGATGAATAAAAGGCCCACGTTCCGCTCCGTTGCGTACTACACGTCAGCCCATTGCATTTAGCAGGAGTGGTCTATCTTGCTCCGCTATTGGATCTTTGGTACAAACTCTGTACAGACAGCACCCGTAGACGGGATCGAACCCGGGTCTCCGGCGCTGTGAGACAGCAACTCTACCGCTGCGCCACTGTGACCGCCCGTGAACCTCAGGGCCGAGAAAGGGTGAGAGTTTTAGCCTTTAGTTTTGTTCAGAGATGCAGTGTGGAAAGCGTGGAAACAGACCCTTCGGCCCATCGAGTCCGTGCCGGCCATCAGTCACCCATTCACGCTAGTTCTACATTGTCCCATGTTCTCTCAACCGCTCCCTGGACGCTAGGGGCGATTTCTACGGAGGCCCGTTAACCGACAAACCCCGCACGACTTTGGGATGAGGGCGAGTGGGGCCGAGAACGAGGGCAGGTCAGAACCTTGAATGGGATCAGGCTCCTCTCTCCTCTCTCCTTCCCTTAACACATAGAAACATAGAAACATTGAAAATAGGTGCAGGAGTAGGCCATTTGACCCTTCGAGCCTGCACCGCCATTCAATATGATCATGGCTGATCATCCAACTCAGTATCCCGTACCTGCCTTCTCTCCATGCCCCCTGATCCCTTTAGCCACATCTAATTCCCTCTTAAATATAGCCAATGAATTGGCCTCAACTACCTTCTGTGGCAGAGAATTCCAGAGACTCACCACTCTGTGTGAAAAATGTTTTCCTCATCTCGGTCCTAAAGGAATTCCCCCTTATCCTTAGACTGTGACTCCTTGTCCTGGACTTCCCCAACATCGGGAATAATCTTCCAGCATCTAGCCTGTCCAACCCCTTAAGAATTTTGTACGTTTCTATAAGATCCCCCCTCAATCTTCTAAATTCTAGCGAGTACAAGCCAAGTTTATCCAGTCTTTCCTCATGTGAAAGTCCTGCCATCCCAGGAATCAGTCTGGTGAACCTTCTCTGTACCACCTCTATGGCAAGAATGTCTTTTCTCAGATTTGGAGACCAAAACTGTAGCCAATACTCCAGGTGTGGCCTCACCAAGACCCTGTACAACTGCAGTAGAACCTCCCTGCTCCTATACTCAAATCCTTTCGCTATGAATGCTAACATACCATTTGCTTTCTTCACTGCCTGCTGCACCTGCATGCCTACCTTCAATGACTGGTGTACCATGACACCCAGGTCTCGTTGCATCTCCCCTTTTCCTAATCGGCCACCATTCAGATAATAGTCCACCCTCCTGTTTTTGCCACCAAAGTGGACAACCTCACATTTATCCACATTGTACTGCATCTGCCATGCATTTGCCCGCTCACCCAGCCTATCGAACATGAGAGGCACCCACATTACTTTTCCCCAGCGCGGGCAAATTGAACATATTTATTCCAAATACATTTTCATAAACATGAAGATATCTCTGAGAGCCTCTGATGTCTGGAAGAACAATATCATCAGTCTTCAAATAGAGGGCCAGATAACATTCCGTCCATCAAATCAAAGTCATTTCAACCTGAATGTACATTTGTTAAATTTGGAAATGTGTGAAGAAGCGATTCTTTGACTTCTGTATTTATTTTCAGAGCAATATTTCTATGGGTTCCAGATCCGGTTGACTTCTGCAATTCTCACTTTAGAATCATACTCATAAAACTCCAAAGCTCGTCTGATCAATCCTGCCAGCCCAAAAAAAAACACAGTCGTAGCAAAGAAAACAGTGTTAATCTTGTGAAAAGAAAATGACATTGTAACATTTGGCGCTGGAATATTGAAGGTCCCTGTCCCACTGTACGATCAAATTCAAGAGTTCTCCCGAGTTTGCCCTGATTCGAACTCGGAGATTTACGGTAACGGCCGCTCGTCGGTACTCGGGGCTCTCGTGGACATTTTTCAACATGTTGAAAAATCTTCACGAGTCTTCCCCGGCTTACCGCGTTTCCCGAGTACCTGCCGTTAGCGTTACGAGCCGCTAAGAGACGTCCCCGAGCTCCGACGTACCCGCTACGTACATTCTACGTGCTTACCACGAGTTTTTTTTTACTTGGGAGAGCTCTTGAATGAACTCATACAGTGGGACAGGGCCTTAGGAGTCTCAGCCACAATGGTTTGATTGAAAGAGTGACGTGCGGGGACACTGATATAAATTAACAAGCCTGATGTGGGGCAGGAAGCTTTGAAGGCATTAACTATTCAGGTCATTGCAAGAAGGAACTGCAGATGCTGGTTAACACTGAAGATGGACACAACATTCTGGAGTAACTCAGCGGGACGGGCAGCATCTTTGGAGAGAAGGAATGGGTGATGTTTCCTCGATTCAGTTGAGTTTATTGTCACGTGTACCGAGGTACAGTGAAAAGCTTTTGTTGCGTGCTAACCAGTCAGTGGAAGGACAACACATGATTACAATCGAGCCGTCCACAGTGTACAGATACATGATAAGGGAATAACGTTCAGTGCAAGGTAAAGCCAGCAAAGTCCGATCAAGGATAGTCCGAGGGTCACCAATGAGGTAGATAGTAGTTCAACTGAGTGGACTCGGCTGGTAGAGCTGCTGCCTCACAATGCCAGAGATCCTGGTTCGATCCTGACCTCCGGTGCTGTCTGCGTGGAGTTTGAACGTTCTCATTGTGACTCTGTGGGCTTACTCCGGGTGCTACAGTTTTTATCCCACATCCCAAAGATGTGCAAGTTTGTAGGCCAAATAGCCGCTGTCAAATATGTAGTCAAGTCAAGTTTATTCGCCACATACATAGACGAGATGTGCAGTGAAATGAAAAGTGGCGATGCTCGCAGACTTTGTGCAAAAAACAAACTACAAACAGATTGACCATCGACGGGATCAATAGGAGGCACTGTCTCAACAAGGCAGCCTGCATCGGAGACCCACACCACCCTGGCCATGCTCTCATCTCGCTGCCACCATCGGTACAGCAGTCTGAAAACTGTAACGTCCAGGTTCAGGAACAGCTTCTTCCCAACCACCAACAGGCCATTAAACACTACAAACCTCATGTGACTGTGTGGGTTGCCGCCGGGACCTCTGGTTTCCTCCCACGTCCCGATGACGTGCAAATTTGCAGTTTTTGTTTAGTTTAGTTTAAAGATACAGGCCCTTCGGCCCACCGATCCCCGCACGCTAACACTATCCTACACGCACAAGGGACAATTTGCACATACACCAAACCAATTAACCTACAAGATTCAAGATTCAAGAGAGTTTATTGTCATGTGTCCCAGATAGGACAATGAAATTCTTGCTTTGCTTCAGCACAACAGAACATAGTAGGCATTGACTACAGAACAGATCCGTGTGTCCATATACCATTGAATATATATATATATATATATATATATATATATATATATATATATACACACATAAATAAACAGATAAAGTGCAAATAGGCAGATCATGGGCGATTAACGTTCAGAGTTTTGTTTGAGTTGAGTTTAATAGCCTGATGGCTGTGGGGAAGTAGCTATTCCTGAACCTGGACGTTGCAGTCTTCAGGCTCCTGTACCTTCTACCTGAAGGTAGCGGGGAGATGAATGTGTGGCCAGGATGGTGTGGGTCCTTGATGATGCTGCCAGCCTTTTTGAGGCAGCGACTGCGATAGATCCCCTCGATGGAAGGGAGGTCAGAGCCGATGATGGACTGGGCAGTGTTTACTGCTTTTTGTAGTCTTTTCCGCTCCTGGGCGCTGTCTCAACAAGGCAGCCTGCATCGGAGACCTGAAACTGAAGATCTCAAGGTGGGGGTTGTAGGAGTGGGTGTAAAAGTAGGATAGCAGAAGTAGTGGTCAGTGTGGGGCCTGGAAACTGGGCCGAAGGGCCTATTTTCATCTGTTATCTCCAAACTAAAAGATCTTAACCTGAACAGCCTCTGTCTCTCAAGTTGACATTTTGGGTTGGGACCCTTCTTCAGACTGAAGAACTGAATAACTGAAGAATAAATATTGCACGTTTAAGAAAGAACTGCAGATGCTGGTAAAATTGAAGGTAGACACAAAATACTGGAGAAACTCAGCAGGTGAGGCAGCATCTATGGAGTGAAGGAATGGGTGACGTTTCGGGTCCTTTCTTAAAGATAGCAGAGTCGGGGGATATGGGGAGAAGGCAGGAACGGGGTACTGATTGGGGATGATCAGCCGTGATCACATTGAATGGCGGTGCTGTCTCGAAGGGCCGAATGGCCTCCTCCTGCATCTATTGTCTATTGTCTATTGAGGCCCTTTTTCAGACTGGTTGGGGAAAAAGGAAACGAGAGATATAGACGGTGATGTGGAGAGATAAAGAACAATGAATGAAAGATATGCAAAAAAGTATCGATGATAAAGGAAACAGGCCGTTGTAAGCTGTTTGCTGGGTGAGAACGAGAAGCTGGTGCGACTTGGGTGAGGGAGGGATGGAGGGAGAGGGAATGCTGGGGCTACCTGAAGTTAGAGAAGTCAATATTCATACCACTGGGCTGTAAGCTGCCCAAGTGAAATATGAGATTTTGGATTATAGATTTCTCATCTCATTTATTTGATGGGTCGAGTACGGCTTCTCACCATATTTTAGTCGGGTATGATTTGGAAAAGAGTTCCTTTGGTCACTCGCTGAGCGCCTGTCATTCCTATTGAAGGCAGGACTCTCGTGCGATCCTGGTTTTTCCCGCCAGGATCGCACCAACTGTGGTACTGGAGAAGGGTCTCGAATCCTGAAGGAAATAGGCAACGTTTCGGGACGTTGCCTATTCCCTTCGCTCCACAGATGCTGCCTCACCCGCTAAGTTTCCCCAGCATTTTTGTCCACCTTCGATTTTTCCTTCTGCACTTGAAAGTTTATTTAACTTGTGCAGCAAATTCTCCCCCCCCCACCCCCCCCCGCCCCCCCCCCGCCCCGGCTTCTCAATCTTCATTGGGAATAAAAGCTGAGGCAGAGGTTCACCTGAACCCCCTCCAACCTCATCTATTGCATCCGCTGCTCTAGGTGCCAACTGATCTAGATCGGTGAGACCAAGCGTAGGCTTGGCGATCGTTTCGCCGAACACCTCCGCTCGGTCCGCAATAACCAACCTGATCTCCCGGTGGCTCAGCACTTCAACTCCCCCTCCCATTCCCTATCCGACCTCTCTGTCCTGGGCCTCCTCCATGGCCAGAGTTAGTCCCACCGCCAATTGGAGGAGCAGCACCTCATATTTTGCTTGGGTAGTTTACACCCCAGCGGTATGAACATTGACTTCTCCAATTTCAGGTAGTCCCTGCTTTCTCCATCTTTCCCCTCCCCTTCCCAGCTCTCCCACAGCCCACTGTCTCTGCCTCTTCCTTTCTTCTTCCCGCCCCCCCCCACCCCCAAATCTGAAGGAGGTTCTCATCCCGAAACGTCGCCCATTCCTTCGCTCCGTAGATGCTGCCTCACCCGCTGAGTTTCTCCAGCATTTTTTGTCTACCTTCGATTTTCGTGCATCTGCAGTCCCTTCTTAAACATGATGTTCCTCCAGTTTGCATTTAACCCCCGCCCTGACAATGGACGAGACCGAGAGCAGAAAGGTCAGAAGAAGGGTCTGGACCCGAAACGTCGCCTATCTCCTTCGCTCCTTAGATGCTGCTGCACCCGCTGAGTTTCTCCAGCTTTTTGTGTAACCCCCGGCAGAAAGGTCAGTGTGGGAATGGGAAGCAGAATTCCAGTGACCGGCAACCGGGAGATCAGGTAGGTTCAGGCGGACTGAAGAAGGGTCTCGGCCCGAAACTCTCCGGAGATGCTGCCTGTCCCGCTGAGTTACTCCAGCTTTTTGTGTCTACCTCTGGCATCCATAGTGGTTTTTTACTCCAAAGAGAATCTGCAGGAATCCTGACGTCGGCTTCCTAATACATGCCTGCACCGTAGGAACATCTTCGAGGCAGAATTACAAACCCGACGACTAACACAACAGGTCAATGATCATGTTCAACAATTGATTTGCTGATTAAATTCTACAGGGCAGCTCACATAAACGTTGTGATATGCGATAGATTTTCGAGGGCTGAGCGTCTAAATGTCACCATCAATAATAACTTAAATTCAATATGTTGCCAAAAAATTATATTTTATATTTTGAGTTTGCGTAATAGTTCCTGGTTCTTGGTTACTTGGTCCTGCAAAATATTCCAACTGGAATTTAAACTGGAGGTGGTGAAACATAGAAACACAGACAATAGGTGCAGGAGTAGGCCATTCGGCCCTTCGAGCCTGCACCGCCATTCAATATGATCATGGCTGATCATCCAACTCAGTATCCCTTACCTGCCTTCTCTCCATACTCTCTGATCCCACAAGGGCCACATCTAACTCCCTCTTAAATATAGCCAATGAACTGGCCTCAACTACCCTCTGTGGCAGAGAGTTCCAGAGACCCACCACTCTCTGTGTGAAAAAAGTCCTTCTCATCTCGGTCCTAAAGGATTTCCCCCTTATCCTTAAGCTGTGACCCCTTGTCCTGGACCTCCCCAACATCGGGAACAATCTTCCTGCATCAAGCCTGTCCAACCCCTTAAGAATTTTGTAAGTTTCTATAAGATCCCCTCTCAATCTCCTAAATTCTAGAGAGTATAAACCGAGTCAATGCAGTCTTTGTTCATAAGACAGTCCTGACATCCCAGGAATCAGTCTGGTGAACCTTCTCTGCACTCCCTCTATGGCAATAATGTCCTTCCTCAGATTTGGAGACCAGAACTGTACACAATACTCCAGGTGTGGCAGAGAATTCCACAGATTGTGTGAAAAATGTTTTCCTCAGCTCGGTCCTAAAGGAATTCCCCCTTATCCTTAGACTGTGACCCCTTGTTCTGGACTCCCCCAACATCGGGAACAATCTTCCTGCATCTAGCCTGTCCAACCCCTTAAGAATTTTGTAAGTTTCTATAAGATCCCCTCTCAATCTTCTAAATTCTAGCGAGTACAAGCCACGTCTATCCAGTCTTTCCTCATATGAAAGTCCTGACATCCCAGGAATCAGTCTGGTGAAACTTCTCTGTACCCCCTCTATGGCAAGAATGTCTTTCCTCAGATTTGGAGACCAAAACTGTACGCAATACTCCAGGTGTGGTCTCACCAAAACCCTGTACAACTGCAGTAGATCCTCCCTGCTCCTATACTTAAATCCTTTTGCTATGAAGGGAGGGCTTTAGCCAGAGAGGGTTATTGCTGCTCTTTAAATCCGTTTAAATGGTACTGGGCTGTGGACATAATCATAGTGCGACATCTAATACATCTGGTTTGCACGGTGGCGCAGCGGTAGAGTTGCTGCCTCACAGCGCCAGAGACCCAGGTTCGATCCCGACTACGGGCGCTGTCTGTACGGAGCTATTGGCACCTTGACTCCATCTAAGCCCCTGTGTGTGGATCGCTTTTCTGAATATCCACCTCTTGGTCACTTTGCTGTCCGTGACATGAGGCAGACGGTGGCTGTCGGTGCGATCAAGGCAGTTTCTAAGAAATAACTTACTGTAAAGGCCATCAAGGCTGCCACTAAAATACTAAACAAGAGGTGTATATCACCACCAGCCACCAAGATCCAGCAAACCTTGAGACGGACACCATCAAAATGTTAGTGGTGGTGCCCGTGACCTGCGTGGGTTTACTCCGGGTGTTCTGGTTTCCTCCCACACTCCAAAGACGTACGGGTTCGTAGATTAATTGGCTTCGGTTAACATTGTGAATTGTACCTGGTGTGTGTAGGATAGTGTTAGTGTGGGGTGGAAGATTGCAACCTTCACGTGTTCCGCCCTGTTCCGACTAATGCAATCAACTCGGGGGTTGCACAAAAAGCTGGAGAAACTCAGCGGGTGCAGCAGCATCTAAGGAGCGAAGGAGATAGGCGACATTTCGGGTTGAGACCCTTCTTCCTCCCCCTCAATGCAATCAACTCGACGTGCACAAACGGAAGATCAAATAGAACAAGTTGTCCAACAACTTTAGGCCGTGCCCGCCACACGGAGGAGGAAGTGTTAGTGTGCGGGGAGCGCTGGTCGTTCCCAGAGGCCTGTTTCCTCGTTGTAGCTCTAAAAACTAATAGGCTTTTTCTTCTAATTATGGACCATAGACAATAGGTGCAGGAGGAGGCCATTCGGCCCTTCGAGCCAGCACCGCCATTCAATGTGATCATGGCTGATCATCCCCAATCAGTACCTCGTTCTTGCCTTCTCCCCATATCCCTTAACTCCGCTATCCCTAAGAGCTCTATCTAACTCTCTGTTGAAAGCATCCAGAGAACCGGCCTCCACCGCCCTCTGAGGCAGAGAATTATGCGGGTGAAACCCACTGCATGCGTTATGGGCAATAGACAATAGACAATAGGTACAGGAGTAGGCCATTCGGCCCTTTGAGCCAGCACTGTCATTCAATGTGATCATGGCTGATCATCCACAATCAGTACCCCGTTCCTGCCTTCTCCCCATATCCCCTGACTCCACTATCTTTAAGAGCCCTATCTAGCTCTCTCTTGAAAGCATCCAGAGAACCGGCCTCCACCGCCCTCTGAGGCAGAGAATTCCACAGACTCACCACTCTCTGTGAGAAAAAGTGTTTCCTCGTCTCAGTTCTAAATGGCATACCCCTTATTCTTGAACTGTGTGTGGCCCCTGGTTCTGGACTCCCCCAACATCGGGAACGTGTTTCTTGCCTCTACTGTGTCCAAGCCCTTAACAATCTTATTTGTTTCGATGAGATCCCCTCTCATCCTATTTGGATAATTTGGCCAAATGTTAAAGAAGGCAAGGCAGGCAGGTGATGATCAATTAAACGTGACTAATCACTGTGCATTGTGCAGCTGGGACTGTGAAGGTTTGCCGAGCATTTAGCATGGAGGTAATGCTCTCGACATCGGGCCCAGTCACTGGGGAATAGTCAGTCGCTGATCAGACCATCGCGCCGGCTGACATGTGTCATCGTAACCTTTGTGGAAACAGGATCAAGTCCGACATCATCCATCTTCAGCTTCTCCGATAACGCTACAACTTTCATGGACGTGTCCATCTAACAAGTTCAACTCAAGTCACATTTATTCCTATAGCACATTTAAAAAAACAACTCTCGTTGGCCAAAGTGCTTCACATTGGCGGAGGCACTAACGTTATACAACAGTGGTTCATAGCTTAAATACATACATAGATACATAGAAACATAGAAACATAGAAAACTAGGTGCAGGAGTAGGCCATTCGGCCCTTCGAGCCTGCACCGCCATTCAATATGATCATGGCTGATCATCCAACTCAGTATCCCGTACCTGCCTTCTCTCCATACCCCCTGATTCCTTTAGCCACAAGGGCCACATCTAACTCCCTCTTAAATATAGCCAATGAACTGGCCTCAACTACCTTCTGTGGCAGAGAATTCCAGAGACTCACCATTCTCTGTGTAAAGAATGTTTTCCTCATCTCGGTCCTAAAGGAATTCCCCCTTATCCTTAGACTGTGACCCCTTGTTCTGGACTCCCCCAACATCGGGAACAATCTTCCAGCATCTAGCCTGTCCAACCCCTTAAGAATTTTGTAAGTTTCTATAAGATCCACCCTCAATCTTCTAAATTCCAGCGAGTACAAGCCGAGTCTATCCAGTCTTTCCTCATATGAAAGTCCTGACATCCCAGGAATCAGTCTGGTTAAATAAATACATACATACATATGGATATACTGGATACATACATATAGCCCTCCCTCAGAGGACGTCAAGAAAGGCTTGGCTATCCAATGTGTTAAAGAAGGAACTGCAGATATTGGAAAATCGAGGGTACACAAAATGCTGGAGAAATACCCTCGATTTTCCAATATTGTTTGACGTTCGTTTGTAAGCCAGCTTTGACGGTAGAGGTTACTTTCTTTGGGGCTTTGTCCAGATGAGAGACTACGGGCAGCCAGACACAATGGCGCGGCCATCTTGAGGGTGCCTTTGCGGGCGTTTTGTGGGCGTTTAACGCACCTGCTGGACGTGAGCGGCTGATGGCTGCGATCTTCTGCCTGGGCTTCTCAATAGTCAAGAGCCTGAAGCATTCTTTTCAGATCTCTCCCCGCCGCATTTAAGGCAAATAAGTCCGATACTTGCTGCGGCGCGGCGGTAGAGTTGCTGCCTCATAGCGCCAGCGGACACAGCCTCAGAATAAAAGGCCGTTCCTTTAGGATGAAGATGAGGAGGAATTTCTTTAGTCAGAGGTTGGTGATTCTTCTGAAGGCTGTGGAGGACAAGTCGGTGGTTATTTTTAAAGGGCCTGTCCCACTGTACGAGTTTACCCAGGAGCTCTCCCGAGTTTAAAAAAAAAATCAAACTCGTGGTAAGCAGGTAGAATGTACGTAGCGGGTACGTCGGAGCTCGGGGACGTCCCTTAGCGGCTCGTAACGCTAACGGCAGGTACTCGGGAAACGCGGTAAGCTCGTGAAGATTTTTCAACGTGTTGGAAAATGGCCACGAGAGCCCCGAGTACCGACGAGCGGCCATTACCGTAAATCTTCGAGTTCGAATCATGGGAAACTCGGGAGAGCTCTTGAATTACCTCGTCCAGTGGGACAGGCCCTTAAAGCAGACAATGAAAGATTCTTGATTAGTACGGGGGTCAGGAGAAGACGGGAGAATGGGGTTAAGAGGGAAAGATAGTTCCGCCATGATTGAATGGCGGGGTAGACTTGATGGGCCGAACAGCCTAATGCTGCTCGCATCACATGTGAGCTTATGCTGGAGTAACACAGCGGGTCAGGCAGCATCTCTGCAGAACACGGATAGGCGATGTTTCAAGCCGGGACTCTTCTTCAGAAGTTCTGAAGAAGGTCAAGGGAAGGTTCTTGACTTGAAACGTCATCTATCCATGTTTTCCAGACAGTTAGAAGCGAATTTGTTTGGAAAAGGAGTTAACAAAAGATCTCCCAAAGATCTTTAAAAATAAATATGTTTGGGTATCTTGCACGTTGATTGCCTAAGTCCTTCATCCCTTGCCGGGGATCACCAGAGAAGAGTTCCGACCGACAATACACAATAGACAATAGACAATAGACAATAGGTGCAGGAGTAGGCCATTTGGCCCTTCGAGCCAGCACCACCATTCATGGCTGATCGTCCCCAATCAGTACCCCGTTCCTGCCTTCTCCCCATATCCCCTGACTCCGCTATCTTTAAGAGCCCTATCCAGCTCTCTCTTGAAAGTATCCAGAGAACCGGCCTCCACCGCCTTCTGAGGCGAAGAGACGGCTAGGCCTCCCTGCGGCCTACAGCATCAAGAAGCCGTGGTCTCCGGTGAGAAAGTGGCCGATTCAGGAACGCTGAGCGTTCCGTCCGCCCCGACGTCGGAGACTTCGGTCATCCCGGTGATAGGGCCTGTACAACCGGGCCGTCAGTAGCGGCGTCGAGAGAGGGTCAAGGCCCCAAACACGGGTGAACCAAGGAGGGAGACTGACTGAAGTTTATTGCCGTCCAATTGCAGTGATCGCAGTGGTGGATGTTCATGATAAGGGCCTGTCCCACTGGCGTGTCAGGTCCCCGATCGACGTGTTTGTTCCTCAAGTGTCGCAGCATTTTTTATGTCGCTGCTGGATTTCGAAATGTTCAAAATCTTTTGCCGACCCTGATACGTCAGTCGATAATGCCGGCAGTCGAAAAAATTGGCAAGTGGGACAGGGCCTTCAAGTTCTATTGTGTTAAAGAAGGAACTGCAGATGCTGGAGAATCGAGGGTTACACAAAAAGCTGGAGAAACTCAGCGGGTGCAGCAGCATCTAAGGAGCGAAGGAGATAGGCGACGTTTCGGGTCGAGACCCTTCTTCAGTATTGTGTTATTTGTATGGTTCCGTGGTAATTGTACCTTAATTTGTGTGTGTGACAATGAACTTGAAGTTGAACTTGAGTCTCGGTAAGATACTGCCGTTAGCAGTACATGAGAATTAAGGGACAGAAGTTTAGGGGTAACATGAGGGGGAACTTCTTTACTCAGAGAGTGGTGGCTGTGTGGAATGATCTTCCAGCAGAAGTGGTGGAGGCAGGATCGATTTTAACATTTAAAAGTAAAGTGGATAGGTATATGGACGGGAAGGGAATGGAGGGGTATGGTCTGAGTGCAGGTAGGTGGGACTAGGGGAAAATAAATGGTCGGCACGGACTGTAAGGGCCGAGAAGGCCTGTTTCCGTGCTGTAATTGTTATATGTTATATGGTTAGTTAGAGATTCCCTTTGCATTGGGACGTTTAGGAAAGAACTGCAAATGCCAGAAAAATCGAAGGTAGACAAAAATGCTGGAGGAACTCTGCGGGTGAGGCAGCATCTATGGAGCGAAGGAATAGGCGATGTTTCGGGTCGAGACCCTTCTTCAGGCTGATATTGGGGTGGGGGGGGCGGGAAGAAGAAAGGAAGAGGCGGAGAGAGTGGGCTGTGGGAGAGCTGGGAAGGGGAGGGGAAGTAGGGAGAAAGCAGGGACTACCTGAAATTGGAGACGTCAATGTTCATACCGCTGGGGTGTAAACTACCCAAGCGAAATATGAGGGGCTGCTTAGAATAAAGGGGAGGCCATTTAAGACTGAGGTGAGAAAAAACATTTTCACCCAGAGAGTTGTGAATTTATGGAATTCCCTGCCACAGAGGGCAGTGGAGGCCAAGTCACTGGATGGATTTAAGAGAGAGTTGGATAGAGCTCTAGGGGCTAGTGGAGTCAAGGGGATATAGGGAGAAGGCAGGCGCGGGTTATTGATAGGGGACGATCAGCCATGATCACAATGAATGATGGTGCTGGTGTGAAGGGCCGAATGGCCTCCTCCTGCACCTATTTTCTATGTTTCTATGCTCCTCCAATTTGCAAGGGCGACTCACGCTGGCCGTGGAGGAGGCCCAGGACAGAAAGGTCGTATTCGGAATGGGAGGGGGAGTTGAAGTGCTGAGCCACTGGGAGATCGAGTGAGCCTGAATGAAGATGCAGTATCCTTTCGAAGATGCACAGATTGCGATCCTACATGCCGCTGTAATGAATTGTCTAATTAAGCCCCAGACCGTCACAAGATTTATGCCGTTACACCGTCCTCATGAAAACACATTTTACCTTCAGTTCTTCAAATGATTTCCGATCCTACGTCAGCCATGCCTTTTACCGCTCTTGCGAATGTAATCGTGCAAAATGGTTGGTCAGAGCAAAGCCCAGCAGTTTCAGCAAACTGCTTAAAGGGCCTGTCCCACCAGCATGCAACACCATGCGATGAGCGCGACCTAACGTGGTCGCTTGAGCCGTCCGGCGTCGCGGGGCCGCTCCCACTTCGATCGCCGGAGCCGTGCGGAATTGTGCGGAGTTCGTCCCGACATCGCGCGGGGCTCCGAAAAACTGACTATGTTCAAAAATTCCGCGCGGCAACGGCTTGTCGGCTCGCAGTCACCTCGAAGCATTACACACCGTCTCGACGTCGTGCCTCCGTGAACCTATCTGTAGGTGCCTCCGTGACCCTCTATGTGTGTGGCTCCGTGGCCCTCTGTGTGTGTGCCTCTGTGCCCCTCTCTGTGTGTCCCTCTCTGTCCTGGCGAACTTACCTTTAAGACTTCGCTCCAAGTTCGCCTCACTTTGCGCCGCGTTGCGCCACTCACCCGACCTCCGCGCGGCCCCTGCTGTCAGTTTGGTCGCGCTTGCCACATGCAGGCGCATGCTGGTGGAAACGGCCCTGTACAGGGATCACCCGTCCTCCGCGCGGCCCCCGCTTCTAGTTTGATCGCGTTCATCGCATGGAGTTGCATGCTTGTAGGACAGGCCCTTTACTGTCCATCCGTAATCTGAACCTGCCGGCATTTATCTGTGTCTAAAGGGCCTGTCCCACTTGCATACGACTGCATGCGTTTGGCGTGACCAAAACGGAAGCAGAGTTCGAGCTAAATTCACGGTAAGTACGCGCAAAGTACGGGGTAAGTATGCGCTAAGTTCGTGCGTGACGTAATTCGCGTCATACTTCTTAACAAGGACTTTATTCAGTATTTGCAATTCACAGTGAAACGGAAGGTACAAGCACGCACGTTCTCCAGTCACAGTGCATCATTAATGGCAATCATTACAATACAGTCCTGCCATCTTTATCTTCTATACACTCGGCCCCCCGCAGCATGCTCTCCCTCCCCCCTCCCCATCTCCCACCCTCTCTCCTCCACTCCCCCCTCTCTCCCTCTCCCTCTCTCCCTCTCTCCCTCTCCCTCTCTCCCTCTCTCCCTCTCTCCCTATCTCCCTCCCTCCCTCCCTCCCTCTCTCCCTCTCTCCCTCTCTCCCTCTCTCCCTCTCCCTCTCTCCCTCTCTCCCTCTCCCTCTCTCCCTCTCTCCCTCTCTCCCTCTCTCCCTCTCTCCCTCTCTCCCTCTCCCTCTCTCCCTCTCTCCCTCTCCCTCTCTCCCTCTCTCCCTCTCTCCCTCTCTCCCTCTCTCCCTCTCTCCCTCTCTCCCTCTCTCCCTCTCTCCCTCTCCCCCTCTCCCCCCTCTCTCCCTCTCCTTTTCACACAGAGAGTGGTGGGTCTCTGGAACTCTCTGCCACAGAGGGTAGTTGAGGCCAGTTCATTGGCTATATTTAAGAGGGAGTTAGATGTGGCCCTTGTGGCTAAAGGGATCAGGGGGTATGGAGAGAAGGCAGGTACGGGATACTGAGTTGGATGATCAGCCATGATCATATTGAATGGCGGTGCTGGCTCGAAGGGCCGAATGGTCTACTCCTGCACCTATTGTCTATGTTTCTATGTTTCTAAGTTTATTCGTCACAAACACATACGAGATGTGCAGTGAAATGAAAAGTGGCGATGCTCGTGGACTTTGTGCAAAAAACAAACAGACAAACACACAAACAACCAACACACTACAAACAGAATGGAACAGGAGCACACATTCTTTTACACGTTAAATATTGTGGACGGAATGAAAAAGGGAAAAAAACAAGAAGGGAAAAAAAAAGGCAATTTTAAACAAAGAGCAGTGGGGCGGTGTGTAACGTCAGTCCCTGGTGAGATACAGGCACGTTGCTGGTTCCCATGGGGTAAGGGGCTAGGGGTGAGGCTGGCACAGACCGTTGTGGAAAGGTCAGGCGCATTCCTGGGGTGGCATTGGACGAGACTGCACAGCCGTTGCAAAGGGCACAGCCTGTGGCGTTTGCAGAGTCTGACACAAACTGCTGGAGCAACTCAGCGGGACAGGCAGCGACTCTTCGATTTAAACCAGCATCTGCAGTTCTTCCCCGCCTGTCCACCGAATCAGGCTCAGCTTGAACACGCTGCCTTCAGGGAGGATTGTGTTGCGTTGCGGAGGCGGTTTAAGATGTCTCAAAAAATACTGGTAAGTGGTGTTCCATTAGGCGCGGGCTGACTGACACCAGCTCGACACTGTGAGGCCAGCAGACGCTGTCCAAACAACCGCAGTCAGATCCCTGCCATTGGAGACAGTCCAGAACTGGAAGGTCAGAGGTAGTGACTTCTAACTTTGGCAGAGGCAGGAGGAGCAAGGAAAGATTCAGCATCTACAGAGAGATGAAGAACGAGACAGATTGGGAGCAGAAGTTCAAAGATGTGGAGGCTTGAAGGGCCTGTCCCACCAGCACGCAACTCCATGCGATGAGCGCGATCAAACTAGAAGCGGGGGCCGCGCGGAGGTCGGGTGATCCCCTGTACAGGGCCGTTCTCACCAGCATGCGCCTGCATGCAGCAAGCGCGACCAAACCGGCAGCGAGGGCCGCGCGTAGGTCAGGTGAGTGGCGCAACGCGGCGCAAAGTGAGGCGAACTTGGAGCGATGTCTAAGGTAAGTTCGCCAGGACAGAGAGGGGCACAGAGTCACACACACACACAGGGCCACGGAGCCACACACATAGAGGGTCACGGAGGCACGATGT
Source organism: Raja brachyura (assembly GCA_963514005.1). The sequence continues at coordinate 20,988,839 of OY740820.1, forward strand.
CGAGGCGGTGTGAAAATGTCGAGGCGACTGCGAGCCGACAAGCCGTTGCCGCACGGAATTTTTGAACATGGTCAGTTTTTCGGAGCCCCGCGCGATGTCGGGACGAACTCCGCACAATTCCGCACGGCTCCAGCGATTGAAGTGGGACCGGGCCCGCGACGCCGGACGGCTCAAGCGACCACGTTAGATCGCGCTCATCGCATAGAGTTGCATGCTGGTGGGACAGGCCCTTAAAGCGACTTTTTCGGCGACTGCCGGCTCCCGTCAAAGGTCGTTGCAGGTCGCCGAATTTTTCAACATGTTGAAAATCCAGCGGGGACCAGAAAGACGCTACAACTCTTTGGGCGACTGAGGAGACGACTCACGACCATACAGGCGACATGTCGCGGGGTGAAGCCTGTATGGCCGTGAGTAGTTGCCCAAAGAGTCGTACCTTGTTCTGGTCCCCGCTGGGTTTTCAACATGTTGAAAATTTTCGGCAACCTGCAACGACCGATAACGGGTGCCGGCAGTCGCCGAAAAAGTCGCGTAAGTGGGACAGACCCTTGAGGGAGTTAGAGTGGAAAATCGTATGGTTGTTTTTAAGGTACTTCGTCCAGAGTAGGGGAATCGAGGACCAGAGGACCTTCACCAGAGGTTCAAGGTGAAGGAGAAAAGATTTAGCAGGAATCTGAGGGGTAACTTTTTCACACAAAGTTGTTGTGGGTGTATGGAACGAGCTGCCAGAGGACGTAGTTGAGGCTGGGACTATCGCAACGTTTATGAAACAGTTAGACAGGTACATGGATAGGACAGGTAGACAAAAGTGCTGGAGAAACTCAGCGGGTGCAGCAGCATCTATGGAGCGAAGGAGATGGGCAACGTTTCGGGCTGAAACCATTTCTTCAGACTGATGAAGTGTTCGGCCCGAAACGTTGCCTATTTCCTTCGCTCCATAGATGCTGCCTCACCCGCTGAGTTTCTCCAGCACTTTTGTCTACCTTCAATTTTCCAGCATCTGCAGTGCCTTCTTAAACTCATGGATAGGACAGGTTTGGAGGGATACGGGCCAAACGCAGGCATGTAGGACTAATGTAGATGGGACATATTGGTCCGAGTTTTCTCCGAGATCTTCGCTTTCCTCCCACACTCCAAAGACGTGCAGGTCTGCAGGATTATGGGCTTGCTGTGGATGTAAAATTGTCCCTAGTGTGTGTCGGGCAGCGTGAGTGTTGCGGGGATCGCTGGTCGGCGCGGACAGAAGGGCCTGTTTCCGCGCTGTATCGCTAAACTAAACTAATGCTTTGAACGTTGCCAGTCCACAGCTGACAGGGAAAGTGTTTCCCCCCTGAACCTATTCTCAATGTAAATCGAGGACTTTATCACCTGAAGTCATTCAAGCATTTTGCGTATATTTAACCTGAAAGCTGCAGGCTTCTCCAGACGATTCAGTTCTTTTCCTCAAGCCTGCATTTTTGTTCCCTGGCAACCTAATTGTCCCCTCATTAAATATTGATTTTCCACTTGCAGTGATCTACAATTGTCTTGCAACATTACGTCTGATCTATACTATTAATGATCTATTAACAGCCTATCCATGCATGGACAGCACATTATGTGTCCTTTCCCCATTTCTGTTCCTCCATCGTACTGACACAGGAACACTGATGTTATGTGGAGGAGGGCACTGCCGATGCTGGTTTACTCCTAAGATAGACACAGTTAGAGTCGCTGCCTAACAGCGCTTGTAGCGCCGGAGACCCGGGTTCGATCCCGACCACGGGCGCTGTCTGTGCGGAGTTTGCACGTTCTCCCTGCGTGGGTTTTCTCCGAGAACTTTGCACTCCAAAGACGTGCAGGCTTGTGGGCTGAAGGGCCTGTTTTCGCGCTGCATCTCCAAACTAGACTCAAGAAAAAAGCTGGAGTAAGTCAGCAGGACAGGCAGCATCTCCAGATGGAAGGAATCGGCGACCGTTCTATAGACAATAGAGATCTGATGCAACTGACTGCATTTGATGTATTGTGAGCAGTTTTGGGTCCCATATCTGAGGAGGGATGTATAGTGTTTGAGAGGGATCAGGGGAGGTTTGTTCAGTACAGTTTAGTTTATGGTCACATGTACCCAGGTACAGTGAAAAACATTTGTTCATCGTAGGTTTATTGGAAAGTAGTACGGTGTTTGCTTCTCTGCTCTTAGCGACCTGGTGGTTTCACGTTCCTGAACACGACCGGAAACCTCGTATAAAATCACGAGGGGATAAGCTTATTGGCCAAGTATTCACATACAAGGAATTTGCCTTGGTGCTCCGCCCGCAAGTGACAACATGGCATACAGTGACAGTTAGGATTGACGCATAAAACATTAAATTAAATGAGAGAATAGATCGGGTAGATGCACAGAGCCACTCGCCCAGAGTAGGGGAATCGAGGACCAGAGGACATCGGCTTAAGGTGAAGGGGAAAAGATTTAATAGGAATCTGAGGGGTGACCTTTTCATGCTAAGGATGGTGGGTGCATGGAACGAGCTGCCGGAGCAGGTAGTTGTGGCTGGGACTATCGCAATGTGTACGCAACTATTAGACAAGTCACATGGATAGGACAGGTTTAGAGGAATATGGGCTAAACGTGGGCAACTGGGCCCTGGAGAGGAAAAGACTACAAAAAGTAGTAACCACTGCCCAGTCCATCGTCGGCTCTGACCTCCCGACCATCGAGGGGATTTATCACAGTCACTGCCTCAACAAGGCTGGCAGCATCATCAAGGACCCACACCATCCTGGCCACACACTCATCTCCCCGCTACCTTCAGGTAGAAGGTACAGGAGCTTGAAGACTGCAACGACCAGGTTCAGGAATAGCTACTTCCCCACAGCCATCAGACTATTAAACTCGGCTCAAACAAAACTCTGAACATTAATAGCCCATGATCTGTTTATTTGCACTTTATCTGCTGTGTGTATATATTTATATAATGGTATATGGACACACTGATCTGTTTTGTAGTCAATGTCTACTATGTTCTGTTGTGCTGAAGGAAGGCAAGAATTTCATTGTCCTATCAGGGACACACGACAATAAACTCTCTTGACTTGACTTGATGTAGATGGGACATGTTGGTCGGTGTGGGCAAGTTGGGCCGAAGGGCCTGTTTCCACAGAATATCACCGTGACTATGACCCTATCACCAATCGATCTCTCAGGTTCAGCGGGCAGAGGTGTAATGAACACCAGGAGAGCTATTAGCACAGATCTAAAGGCTGCAAACCATAACCAGGAGTTCACCGGGGATGGGGTATAAGAGTTGACAACAGTGCTGGAGAAACTCAGCGGGTGCAGCAACATCTATAGAGCGAAGGAAATCCGCAACGTAGCATTGCCCATTTCCTTCGCTATAGATTCATAACAAGAAGATTTCAGTACAGGAGTAAAGAGGTTCTTCTGCAGTTGCACAGGGCTCTGGTGAGACCACATCTGGAGCATTGTGTACAGTGTTGGTCTCCTAATTTGAGGAAGGACGTCCTTGTGATTGAAGCAGTGCAGCGTAGGTTCACCAGATTGATCCCTGGGATGGCGGGACTGTCATATGAGGAAAGATTGAAAAGACTAGGCTTGGATTCACTGGAGTTTAGGAGGATGAGGGGGGATCTTATAGAAACATATAAAATTATAAAATGACTGGACAAGGTAGATGCAGGAAAAATGTTCCCGGTGTTGGGCGAGTCCAGAACCAGGGCCCACACAATCTTAGAATAAAGAGGAGATCATTTAAGACTGAGGTGAGAAAAAACATTTTCACCCAGAGTGTTGTGAATTTATGGAATTCCCTGCCACAGAGGGCAGTGGAGGCCAAGTCACTGGATGGATGTACAGGAGAGTTAGATAGAGCTCTAGGGGCTAGTGGAGTCAAGGGATATGGGGAGAAGGCAGGTACGGGTTATTGATAGGGGACGATCAGCCATGATCACAATGAATGGCGGTGCTGGCTCGAAGGGCCGAATGGCCTTCTCCTGCACCTATTTTCTATGTTTCTATGCTGCCTCACCCGCTGAGTTTCTCCAGCAATTTTGTCTACCTTCGATTCTCCAGCATCTGCAGTTCCTTCTTGAACATGCGTTATCAGGGAAGGTGTTGATAGAAATGTGGCTTCAAGGCATCAGATTGTACTAGACATGGATTGGAATGGAAGAGATAGCAATCGATTGCGAGCTTTCACAATTCATTTCTCAAACCCATATGATAAGCATTGTAATGGGTAACAATCCATTAATGGCCTTAATCGTAAATGGACAAAGGAACAGAGGAAATCAGAAATACACTGACAGCAGTCAAATCCAATTGAACGACACTGGGAGACACGATTTGAACTGTGGTGCACTAGTTTCTGCCGTTAAAGAAATCCCTCATTGACGCATTTCAATAAGATATGTGCAAGAGATGCTATTACCGATGTGTAAAATTGTTGCCAGGACTCGAGGGCCTGAGCTAACGGGAGCGGTTGTGCAGACTTGGACTTTCAGATCAGTTTTGTTTAGTTTTTTAGTTTAGAGTTAAGGGCCTGTCCTACCAGCATCCGACTCCATGCGATGAGCGCGATCAAACTAGAAGCGGGGGCCGCGCGGAGGTCGGGTGATCCCTGTACAGGGCCGTTCCCACCTGCATGCGGCAAGCGTGACCAAACCGGCAGCGAGGGCCGCGCGGAGGTCGGGTGAGTGGCGCAACGCGGCGCAAAGTGAGGCAAACTTGGAGCGAAGTCTTAAAGGTAAGTTCGCCAGGAGAGAGAGGGGCACACAGAGAGGGGCACAGAGGCACACACACACAGAGGGCCACGGAGCCACACACATAGAGGGTCACGGAGGCACCTATAGAGAGGGTCACGGTGTGTAATGACGGTGTGTAATGCGTCGAGGCGACTGCGAGCCGACAAGCCGTTGCCGCGCGGAATTTTTGGACATAGTCAGTTTTTCGGAGCCCCGCGCGATGTCGGGACGAACTCCACACAATTCCGCATGGCTCCGGCAATCGAAGTGGGACCGGCCCCGCGACGCCGGACGGCTCAAGCGACTACGTTAGGTCGCGCTAATTGCATGGAGTTGCATGCTGGTGGGACAGGCCCTTTACAGCGCGGAAACTCTGGGTCCGCACCGACCAGCCATATCTGAATATTAACACTATCCTACACACACTAGGGACAATTTTTGCATTTATCCAGCCAATTTACCTGCAAACCTGCACGTCTTTGGAGTGTGGGAGGAAAATGAAGATCTCGGAGAAAACCCACCGAGGCCACGGGGGGGAACGAACAAACTCCGTACAGACAGCGCCCGTAGTCGGGATCGAACCCGGGTCTCCGCCGCTGCAAGTGCTGTAAGGCAGCCACTCTAACCGCTACACCACCGTGCCGTCTTTATTGTCTGAGGTACAGTGTAAAGCTTTTTGTTGCGTGCTATCCAGTCAGCAGAAAGACAATACATGATTACGATCGAGTCATATTCAGTGTACAGATACATGATGAAGGAATAACATTATTTCTTGGACGGCAGGAGGATGAAGGATGATCTTGCAGAGGTGTATAAGATCGTGAGAGGAATAGATTGGGCAGATGCACAGAATTTTACCCAGAGTTGGGGAATCATGAACCAGCAGACATAGGTTTAAGGAGAGGGGGGAAAGTTTTAATAGGAATCTTAGGAGCAACTTTTTTACACAAAGGGTGGTGGGTGAATGGAAAGAGCTGCCGGAGGAGGTAGTTTAGGCAGGTACTAGCACATTGTTTAAAAAAACATTTAGACAGGTACATGGATAGGACAGGTTTGGAGGGATATAGGCCAAAGGCAGGCAGGTGGGGCTAGTGTAGCTGCGACATGTTGGCCGGTGTGGGCAAGTTGGGCCGAAGGATTCCGTTTCCACGCTATATCACTCTCTGAGTTGTTCGGGCCATCTTTTCTTGACCCTAAAGAAAACTTGCTTTTTGGAATCTCAGAATAAAGACTGCAACTTGCATCTTAGAATAAAGGGGAGGCCATTTAAGACTGAGGTGAGAGAGAACTTTTTCACCCAGAGAGTTGTGAATCTGTGGAATTCCCTGCCACAGAGGGCAGTGGAGGCCAAGTCACTGGATGGATTTAAGGGAGAGTTGGATAGAGCTCTAGGGGCTAGTGGAGTCAAGGGATATGGGGAGAAGGCAGGCACGGGTTATTGATTGGGGACAATCAGCCATGATCACAATGAATGGCGGTGCTGGCTCGAAGGGCAGAATGGCCTCCTCCTGCACATAGTTTCTATGTTACTATGTCCATGACTCAGCTTCTGATCCTGAAGACCAAACTGTAGAAGCAATGGACAGGACTTTATTTGGAATATTACACAGATTATAGGTGCAGGAGGAGGCCACGTGGCACGGAGATACATATTACAAGCAGGGTAGGGACTGCAGATGCTGGTAGAATCAACGGTCGACACAAACTGCTGCGGCAACTCAGCGGGACAGGCAGCATCTCTGGAGAGAAGGAATGGGTGAGGTTGAGTCTAAAGAAGGGTCTCAACCGGAAACGTTGGCCATTCCTTCTCTCCAGAGTGAGTTATGCCCCTGTCCCACTTAGGAAACCTGAACGGAAAACAAAGCAACGTCCACTGGGGATCCCAGGATATAGTGAACTGCGTGGAACACTGCTCCATCTTACACCGGCGCGGTGACACAGCGGTAGATTCGCTGCCTCACAGCGCCACAGACCCGGGTTCGATCCTGACTCCGGGTGCTTGTCTGTACGGAGTTTGTACGTTCTCCCCGTGACCTGCGCGGGTTTTCACTCATCTTGTTAGCGTTGGAAGAAATGGGCTAGGTGTATTAGATGGGCTGAATGGCTAGCCATATGAATCGCTTGACGTACTGTCTGGTGAAAGAATGAGTCAACAGGGCCTGTATTCACTGGAATTTAGAAGGATGAGAGGGGATCTTATAGAAACATATAAAATTCTTAAAGGATTGGACAGGGAAAATGTTCCCGATGTTGGGGGACTCCAGAACCAGGGGTCACAGTTTAAGAGTTATGCCCCTGTCCCACTTAGGAAACCTGAACGGAAGACTTTACGCCTCACCCAAGGTTTCCGTGCGGTTCCCGGAGGTTTTTGTCCTCCGGCAACCACCTTCAACTAGCATCGCAACCGGCTTCGACTAAAAAATTACCGATTTTGAAAACAGAAACCACTTTCGACCATTAGGGAGACTGACAAAAACCTCCGGGAACCTCACGGAAACCTTGGGTGGGGCGCAAAGTCTCCAGAGGTTTCCGTTCAGGTTTCCTAAGTGGGACAGGGGCATTACTCCACCACTTTGTGTCTATCCTCGGATTAAACCAGCATCTGCAGTTCCTCCCGACACATTAGATGACTGTCTCTGCCACTTATACTGTAAAAACTGTATGGTTACTGGATGGTTTCCCACAGCTGAACGATCAGGATTTCAAGATAAATATTCTTAAATCTTCATTACCTTCAGAGATTGGGTAGCGCCGTTTTATATTGAATTTGCAATAGAAGAAAATTTGCATATATATATTTTATGAATTGCTTGTAAACTTTGATTGCTTGGCTTCTGCATGAGAATTGAATTCATGGAACAAGGTTTAACTGTGTTTGGTCTGGAACAACTGGGTCAGAGGCAATTGAATCTTAAGATGCAAGGGAGGATGGGGTTACTGTCAAAGGTGTTTGTGGAGATTTTTACCTCTTCACCTCTCACTAACTCAAAATATTTTCCTTCTTGCAGCAAGTTGAAAACTGACAAAAAATCTTCAGTAAAAAACGCCGGGGGAAATGGGGACCTGCATATATAGTTCCAAATCTTCACCAGCCTGAAGAAGGGTCTCGGCCCGAAACGTCATTTAGGACTGAAGGGCCTGTCCTACCAGCATGCAACTCTATGCGATGAGCGCGATCAAACTAGAAGCGGGGGCTGTGCGGAGGTCGGGTGATCCCCTGTACAGGGCCGTCCCCACCAGCATGCGCCTGCATGCGGCAAGCACGACCAAACTGGCAGCAGGGACCGCGCGGAGGTCGGGTGAGTGGCACAATACGGCGCAAAGTGAGGCAAACTTGGAGCGAAGTCTTAAAGGTAAGTCCGCCAGGACAGAGAGGGGCACACAGAGAGGGGCACAGAGGCACACACACACAGAGGGCCACGGAGCCACACACAGAGAGGGTCACGGAGGCATGACGTCGAGACGGTGTGTAATGTGTCGAGGCGACTGCGAGCTGACAAGCCGTTGCCGCGCGGAATTTTTGAACATAGTCAGTTTTTCGGAGCCCCGCGCGATGTCGAGACGAACTCCGCACAATTCCGCACGGCTCCGGCGATCGAAGTGGGACCGGCCCTGCGACGCCGGACGGCTCAAGCGACCACGTTCGGTCGCGCTCATCGCATGGAGTTGCATGCCGGTGGGACAGGCCCTTTAGGAGGACATTTAAGACTCAGGTGAGAGAAAACCTCTTCACCCAGAGAGTTGTGTGAATTTGTGGAATTCCCTGCCACAGAGGGCAGTGGAGGCCAAATCACTGGATGGATTTAAGAGAGAGTTATGCCCCTGTCCTACTTAGGAAACCTGAACGGAAACCTCTGGAGACTTTGCGCCCCACCCAAGGTTTCCGTGCGGTTCCTGGAGGTTTTCGTCCTCCGGCAACCACCTTCAACTAGCATCGCAACCGGCTTCGACTAAAAAATTACCGATTTTTAAAACGGAAACCACTTTCGACCATTAGGGAGACCGACACAAACCTCCGGGAACCGCACGGAAACCTTGGGTGGGGCGCAAAGTCTCCAGAGGTTTCCGTTCAGGTTTCCTAAGTGGGACAGGGGCATTAGATAGAGCTCTAGGGGCTAGTGGAGTCAAGGGATATGGGGAGAAGGCAGGCACGGGTTATTGATTGGGGACGATCAGCCATGATCACAATGAATGGCGGTGCTGGCTCGAAGGGTCAAATGGCCTCCTCCTGCACCTATTTTCTATGTTTCTATATCACAAAATTTGCGGAAAGGACATTCTTGCTATAGGGCGAGTGCAGCGTAGGTTCACGAGGTTAATTCCCGGGATGGCGGGACTGTCATATGATGAAAGAATGGAGCGACTGGGCTTGCATTCACTGGAATTTAGAAGGATGAGAGGGGATCTTACAGAAACAGGTAATATTATTAAGGGCTTGGACACGCTAGAGGCAGGAAGCACGTTCCCAATGTTGGGGGAGTCCAGAACCAGGGGCCACAGTTTAAGAATAAGGGGTCGGCCATTTAGAACGGAGACGAGGAAAAAACTTTTCCAGAGGGTTGTGAGTCTGTGGAATTCTCTGCCTCAGAGGGCGATGGAGGCCGGTTCGCTGGATGCTTTCAAGAGAGAGCTAGATAGGGCTCCTCAGGATAGCTGACTTGGTGGGCCTAAGGGCATGTTTCCACACCATTCCTCTTCTTAGGTCCCCTTCGGTCATGGCTGACCATGGGTGTCTCCAGGGCGCCTGTGCGTGACTTTGTTTAACGTGGGGAGACTGGTGCACAGACAGCCCCCCCACGGTCCTTGACAGATCTGGGTCAGGATCCAGTGGCATGGAGTCCAAGACGACCGGAGACCCTTTTCTGCTGCAGCCTTCATCCCGCCTTCCCAGCCGTTGTGACGCTCCACTAAGGTCAGCCATCGTCCTCCGCCTGTTCCACCGTTGAGGTCTTGGTTGGATTGGCTCTTTGTCAGAGACCAGACCCTCCCCCTAGACCTTACCGCCATGGGTGGCCCCAGCAGGAGCATCGCTCCAGACGGCATCGCTCTCAGGATCTCAAGGTGACCATACACCGAAACGAAACTAAACAAAGTTCCCCCACACACATGCACGCTAGGGTGGCCAAATAATCTGTCCTTTGACCAATCTTTTCAGATGTGGAAGGAAACTAAGGAGAAGGGGGAAGTCTTTTAGGACCAAGATGAGAATTTTTTTTTTCACACAAAGAGAGGTGAATTCTCTGCCACAGAGGGTAGTTGAGGCCAGTTCATTGGCTATATTTAAGAGGGAGTTAGATGTGGCCCTTGTGGCTAAAGGGATCAGGGGGTATGGAGAGAAGGCAGGTACGGGATACTGAGTTGGATGATCAGCCATGATCATATTGAATGGCGGTGCTGGCTCGAAGGGCCGAATGGCCTACTCCTGCACCTAGTGTCTATGTTTCTATGATCACATTGAATGGCGGTGCTGGCTCGAAGGGCCGAATGGCCTACTCCTGCACCTATTGCCTATGTTTCTATGATCACAGTGAATGGCGGTGCTGGCTCGAAGGGCCGAATGGCTTACTCTTGCACCTATTGTCTATTTTTCCTACTCAAACTGCCGAATCTTTCTATTTTCTATGTTTCTATGGAACCGCAGTACTCACGGGAAACTGCTGAAATCACGGGGAGAGCGTGCAAACTCCACGCAGACAGCACCGGAGGTCAGGATTGAACCGTGATCACCGAAGCAGGTTTGTCCGCTGGTGTGTCAGACGACATGTAGCTCGCTAGCTGTTGGCTGCTGTCCTCGTCCAACATGTTGACAGAATTGGTCGCCGCCACCCGTCATGAAGCGCATCGTGCCGTCGATTCCGGGTTCGTCGCGGTGAGATTATGTCATGACCCCCGGGTCACATTGAGCTGAGAAGCTCCATAAAAACTTTGTATCTCCTCCCTATAAAATGCGAAGAGGTCCAATAATTTAAGTCCTGCTCAGCCAGTGGCACTAGGAATAGACTGGGTGACAACCAAGAATAGTTTGGTGACTGTCCACTGGAGAGACAGTTGACGGCACGGAAAGACGGCACCCGGGACAGGCTGGGTTAGCGCCCCAGTCTGTGTCTTTCGTGAGAAAGACACCCAACAAAGCTACGGAAAGGTCTAATGAACCATCGTGGCCTAAACATCCATCAGGCGAGAATTAAATGCTCGGAGAAGGAGAAAGAGGTGCAGCGCGCGCACGCACGGGCCTTGAACCCGGTGAGACGCAGGAGGAGCCCGGCCGGGAGTCACCCCACAGAGCCCAGTCCCTCCACGCACTAGAGTCTCCCAACCCCTGCAGAGTGGTTACTAAGATGGCTGATCCGTGGGCGGTTGCTGCTGGGACGCAAGTCGGGGCCTGATCAACCCCGGCTGGGTCGCCTGGGCGAGGGTGTCTGATGTTGTGAGACCCGAAACACCCGATGTCCCCAGGTCACATCACTGAGGATGCGTCCCAGCGCATCTAGAAGATGTATATTTTTCACATTGAGCTGAGAAGCTCCATAAAAACTTCTTATCTCCTCCCTATAAAATGCGACGAGGTCCAATAATTTATCCTGATTGGAAATACATCCAGTATATTCCACAGTGAAAGGAGAACTAAGTCACTTAACAATCACTTAATGTAATTAAAAAATATATCAACTCGGCAGGCAGATTCCGATCTGCCTTACTTCAGGGAAGTGAGAATTTGGTTTTAAATACTTGATGGATTATCTTACTGTAGACTGGATAAATTCAGGCAGAAGACTGGAGGGTGCTTCTGACGTGAAAATGAAACTAGACGTTTTATTTTCAGGATGTCTGGAACAATTCCCAACACTTGTTCTAATATCATTGTGTTAAATGACAAAATTACAATAATATCATTGTGTTAAATGACAAAATTACAAAATTCTGAAGGGGTTGGACAGGCTAGATGCAGGAAGATTGTTCCCGATGTTGGGGAAGTCCAGGACGAGGGGTCACAGTTTAAGGATAAGGGGGAAGTCTTTTAGGACTGAGATGAGAAAAACGTTTTTTCACACAGAGAGTGGTGAATCTGTGGAATTCTCTGGCACAGAAGGTAGTTGAGGCCAGTTTGTTGGCTATATTTAAGAGGGAGTTAGATGTGGCCCTTGTGGCTAAAGGGATCAGGGGGTATGGAGAGAAGGCAGGTACAGGATACTGATTGGGGATGTTAAAGAAGGAACTGCAGATGCTGGAGAATCGAGGGTTACACAAAAAGCTGGAGAAACTCAGCGGGTGCAGCAGCATCTAAGGAGCGAAGGAGATAGGCGACGTTTCAGGTCAAGACCCTTCTCTAGACTGAAGAAGGGTCTCAACCCGAAACGTCGCCTGTCTCCTTCACTCCTTAGATGCTGCTGCACCCGCTGAGTTTCTCCAGCTTTTTGTGTAACCTACTGATTGGGGATGATCAGCCATGATCATATTGAATGGCGGTGCTGGCTCGAAGGGCCGAATGGCCTCCTCCTGCACCTATTTTCTATGTTTCTATGTTCCTATGTAAATATGTTATTCTGATTTCTGCATTCTGAGTTGGATGTTGAGTGTCAGGTTTAAGGTGAAGGAGGAAATATTTAATAGGAAACCGAGGGGCAACTTTTCTTACACAAAGGGTGGTGGGTGTTCGGGACGAGCTGCCAGAGGAGGTAGTTGTGAGGGGCACTATCACCATGCTTAAAAAACATTTGGACAGGTACTGTGGATTCTGCGCAGGTTTGCACGTTCTCCCTGTGACCTTGTGGGCTTACACCAGGTGCTCCGGTTTCCTCCACTTCCCAAAGACGTGTGGGCTGTAAGGTTAATTCTTTACCTAGTGTGCAGGAGGTGGATGAGAAACCGTGAGGGAGATAGATCGGGTAGACGCACAAAGTCCCTTGCCTAGAGTAAAGGGCCTGCCCCACTTTCACAACCTAATTCACGGGGTGGGAGATTGCAACCTTCACGTGGTCCGCCCTGTTTCGACTAATGCAATCAACTCGACGTGCACAAACGGGAGATCAAATAGAACAAGTTGTCCTACAACTTTAGGCCGTGCACGCCACACGAACGAATAAGAAGAAGACCTAATTCACGACTCAATCCCTCACAATTTCCACTCAAAGGCGGAAAAAATGCTGGCCTGTTTGACTTCCATCCGTACATGGGAGTACAGGAGTAAAGAGGTTCTTCTACAGTTGTATAGGGCTCTGGTGAGACCACATCTGGAGTATTGTGTCCAGCTTTGGTCTCCTAATTTGAGGAAGGACGTCCTTGTGATTGAGGCAGTGCAGCGTAGGTTCACGAGATCGATCCCTGGCATGGCGGGACTGACATATGAGGAAAGATTGAAAAGACTAGGCTTGTATTCGCTGGAGTTTAGAAGGATGAGGGGGGATCTTATAGAAACATACACAATTATAAAAGGACTGGACAAGCTAGATGCAGGAAAAATGTTCCCAATGTTGGGCGAGTCCAGAACCAGGGGCCACTCTTTAAGAATAAAGGGGAGGCCAATTAAGACTGAGGTGAGAAAAAACTTTTTCACCCAGAGAGTTGTGAATTTATGGAATTCCCTGCCACAGAGGGCAGTGGAGGCCAAGTCACTGGATGGATTTAAGAGAGAGTTAGATAGAGCTCTAGGGGCTAGTGGAATCAAGGGATATGGGGAGAAGGCAGGCACGGGTTATTGATTGGGGGCGATCAGCCATGATCACAATGAATGGCGCTGCTGGCTTGAAGGGCCGAATGGCCTCCTCCTGCACCTATTGTCTATGTTTCTATGTTTCTACATATTGATGACAAGGGACTGCAGGCTAGAAAGGAATTTATAGTAACCCTTTTATCCTTTTCTTTCATTCAGTGTTTTAATTAAAAAAAGAGTTGGTTGAAGAATCTGAGGGAGTCGTGTCAGTTGGGAACTTTTGTTCTGCCAATGAGGAGAAAGTCGTCAGATTAGATTTATTACAAAACCTCCCAACATCTCAATTAAAAACCTAAGCTAATTGAACAGTGTGAGTGGTTTATGGTGAAAGTGATGAAGAGAGTGTGTGGGCATGCGGTGTTATGCTGTTAAATTTAGATTTCCAGTAGCTCCTAGGACTAATGGAATCAAGGGATATGGGGAAAAAGCAGGAACGGGGTAATGATTTCGTATCGAAGGGCCGAATGGCCTACTCCTGCACTTATTTTTCTATGTTTCTATGTAAACTGCGATTTGGTCCCGTCAAATATTGGCCAGAGTGGAGTTGTAGAACATGGGACAGTACAGGCCCTTCAGCCCATCGAGTCCGCACCGACCAGCGATCCCCGCACACTAACACTATCCTACACCCACTAGGGACAATTTACACTGATACCAAGCCAATTAACCTACAAACCTGCACGTCTTTGGAGCGTTGGAGGGAACCGAAGCTCACGGAGAAAACTCACGCAGGTCACGGGGAGAACGTGCAAACTCCGTACAGACAGCACCCGTGGTCGGGATCGAACCTGGTTCTCCGGGGCTGCAAGGCAGCGACTCTACCGCTGCGCCTCCGTGGATGTGAGGCCAGTTAATAAATGTGCCGTTAGTATTGGAGGAGCTGGTATGGGCCATGATCACATCGAATGCACTAGTGGGCTGCAGGGGCAGCTTGAATGTTCAAGAAGGAACTGCAGATGCTGGAAAATCGAAAAGTGCTGGAGAAACTCAGCGGGTGAGGCAGCATCTATGGAGCGAAGGAAATAGGCAACGTTTCAGGCGGAAACCCTTCTACAGGGGGTACCTTCAATGTCTGGGGAGTAAAACGTGTCACCAACCATATTTATCCCGGCAGTCCCGCTGAGTCACTCCAGCACTTTGTGCCTTATCTTCAGTTTAAACCAGCGTCTGCAGTTCCTTCCTGCACATGGATCTCGTCTGTTGACACACGTTGAGACAGGAGACTAGACCCAGAAAACACTCGTGTTGGAATCGGGGGAAAAAACAAATCTTCACGTCGTCCAGAGCAACCCAGATGAAACATAGAAACATAGACAATAGGTGCAGGAGTAGGCCATTCGGCCCTTCGAGTCTGCACCGTCATTCAATATGATCATGGCTGATCATCCAACTCAGTATCCCGTACCTGCCTTCTCTCCATACCCTCTGATCCCCTTAGCCACAAGGGCCACATCTAACTCCCTCTTAAATATAGCCAATGAACTGGCCTCAACTACCCTCTGTGGCAGAGAGTTCCAGAGACTCACCACTCTCTGTGTGGAAAATGTTTTCCTCATCTCGGTCCTAAAAGACTTCCCCCTTATCCTTAAACTGTGTGACCCCTTGTCCTGGACCTCCCCAACATCGGGAACAATCTTCCTGCATCTAGCTTGTCCAACCCCTTAAGAATTTTGTACGTTTCTATAAGATCCCCTCTCAATCTCCTAAATTCTAGAGAGTACAGACCGAGTCTATGCAGTGTGGGTTACACAAAAAGCTGGAGAAACTCAGCGGGTGCAGCAGCATCTAAGGAGCGAAGGAGATAGGCGACGTTTCGGGTCGAGACCCTTCGCAGTCTTTGTTCATAAGACAGCCCCTGACATCCCAGGAATCAGTCTGGTTGAAAACATCCGCTGGACTTCCACACCGACGAAATGGATCTCCGCACTGGTTTGTACAACCTCTGTCTGATCGTGTACATCCCATGCTCGCTGCAAGGACCAGAGTAAAATTGCTTGCATGGTAATATAGATGCCAAAATGTAAGATAACATCCATTTGTCTCACAGCGTTGCCTTTTTCTCCCAACATCACAACTTCAACAAATCCTAGTCTTGTTTATCTGATTAATGTCCTCTCCTTTTTAATAAGACAGTGCTGAAATAATTCGAAGAGGTATTAAAGCTGGGAGTCCAGGCTCGTCATTTATGCTTCAATGGAAAGATGTTTGCTTGCATTTGTTTGCTTTGTATTTCATTGTCCTTGTGTATGTTAGAATCAATCTGCAATTAGTTTGCAATTAAGCTGCCAAAGCCATATGTTTTCTCGTTGCAGCTGTTCATTCTGTCCAAACTATTTGCTTCTCACCCTCCTCCCCTTTTTTTTAACCGCATGTTGCACAGTTCAAAGAATATCTGACTTCAAATATTCTCGACAATGCTTCCCGATGTCCCCCTCGGCTCAGCAATAGCTGTTCATGGCCATACTGAGAGCCTTTTGTTCCCTTCAGACGTCAGAGGCGATGTTTGCCCCGGCGAGCAGCAAGCCCAGAGCACCCCGAGCCATCCTTACTGCCGTGATTTAAAGGGCCTGTCCCACCAGCATCCGACTCCATGCGGTGAGCGCGATCAAACTAGAAGCGGGGGCCGCGCGGAGGTCGGGTGATCCCTGTACAGGGCCGTTCCCACCAGCATGCGCCTGCATGCGGCAAGCGCGACCAAACCGGCAGTGGCGCAACGCGGCGCAAAGTGAGGCGAACTTGGAGCGAAGTCTTAAACGTAAGTTCGCCAGGACAGAGAGGGGCACACAGAGAGGGGCACAGAGGCACACACACAGAGGGCCAAGGAGGCACCTACAGAGAAGGTCACGGAGGCACCTACAGAGAGGGTCACGGAGGCACGACGTCGAGACGGTGTGTAATGCGTCGAGGCGACTGCGAGCCGCCAAGCCGTTGCCGCGCGGAATTTTTGAACACGGTCAGTTTTTCGGAGCCCCGCGCGATGTAGGGACGAACTCCGCACAATTCCGCACGGCTCCGGCGATCGAAGTGGGACCGGCCCCGCGACGCCGGACGGCTCAAGCGACCACGTTAGGTCGCGCTCATTGCATGGAGTTGCATGCTGGTGCGACAGGCCCTTAACCTGGATGTAACAAGGGGCAAAATGAACAGCAAGACTTTCTTTCAATGCATAAAGATGTGGTTAATAAATGAGCGTTTACCAGTCAAATCAAGTTTTATTCGTCACTTGCACATAAAGTGCAGTGAAATGAATTTGCCAGCAGCGGTACAATGAAAAAGAACACACAATACACGATAATGATTTAACACAAACATCCACCGCAGCTTTCATCACTGCGGGAGGAAGCCGGAGCACCCAGAGAAAAAGCCACCCAGGTCACAGGGAGGACGTGCAAACTCCACGCAGGCAGCACAGCAGCAGAGGTCAGGATCGAACCTGGATCTCTGGAAAAGTCAGGCCAGATCAGCTTGTGTCTACTGGAAATAGACACAAAAAAAGCTGGAGTAACTCAGCGGGACAGGCAGCATCTCTTGGGGATGAGGAACGGGTGACGTTTCGGGTCGAGACCCTCCTTCAGACTGAAAGTCAGGGGAGGGGGGAGTCTAGAGATATGGAGGTGCAAGGTGTGAAAATGAGAGATCAAAGCAGGCAATGATAAAGGAAATGTAGAATGGCTCGTAGAAACATGGAAAATCAGGTGCAGGAGTAGGCCATTCGGCCCTTCGAACCAGCACCGCCATTCAATATGATAATGGCTTGCTTGCCCCAACTATAATAATGAACTAACTCTGCATCAATATCATGATTTTAGTATTTGAGCCTGAATCACAATGAAACTCTAAAATTGAGAGATAGTTCCCCATGGACCAGCATCCTAGTTTTTCCTGCACCACTCTCACTACACCCATTAAGCTCGATCACATTCACCAATCTTTTTGTCATCTTTATACGCTCGTAGAAGGCTTGTCATCCATTTTTTTGTTTGTCAATTCTCCATGGGACGGGTTTGCTGCCTTTGGAAGCAATATGCAAATGACAGCCCCTCGCGTGCAGCGAGATGTCTGAGGAGCTCGCCCGCTCCGAGAAGGGAATTCTGAAATGGCGCTGATATATAGATTGTTTAAGAAGGAACTGCAGATGCTGGAAAATCGAAGGTGGACATAAAGTGCTGGAGAAACTCAGCGGGTGCGGCAGCATCTATGGAGCGAAGGAAATAGGCAACGTTTCGGGACGAAACCCTTTGGGTTTCGGCCCGAAACGTTGCCTATTTCCAAACCCTTGAAGGGTTTCGTTCCGAAACGTTGCCCATTTCCTTCGCCATTTGGCCCATTGATACCAGAATGACAAGCAATCCAGTTCTGAAGGTGGACACAGAACGCTGGAGCAACTCAGCGGGACAGGCAGCGTCTCTGGAGAGAAGGAACGGGCGACGTTTCGGGTCGAGAGTTACGCTGTCACGCTGAGTTGCTCCAGCATTTTGTGATGAATGTGAGGGAGGTTGATTTGTGTGATGGTCTGGGCTACATCTCTATATATATGTATAGATATATGTATGCGTGTATAAATATATATATATATATATATATATACACGTGTGTCTGAACGTGTGTGTATGTGTGTATGTGTGTATGTGTGTGTATATATATATGTGTACATGTGTGTGTGCGTGTGTGCGAGTATGTGTGCGTGTGCGCATGCGTGCGTGTGTGTGGGTGAGTGCATGTGTGTGTGCATGTATGTATGTATGTGTGTGTGTGCGCGTGTGCATGTGTGTGAGTGCGTGTGTGCGCGTGTGCGTGTGTATGTGTACGCGTGTGCGTGTGAGTGCGTGTACGTGTATGTGTGTGTGAGTGCATGCGTGCGTGTATGTGTGCGTGTGCGCGTGTGCGAGTGCGTGCAAGCATGTTCGTGCGTGCGTGTGCGTGCATGCCTGCATGTGCGTCTGTGTGCGTGAGTGCGTGCGTGCATGCGTGTGTGAGTGCGTGTGCGAGTGCGTGTACGCGTGTGCATGCGTGCGTGTGCATGAGTGCGTGCGTGAGTGTGTGTGTGAGTGCGTGCGTGTGTGCGTGGGCCAGTGTCATCTCTTTACCATACATACTGCATATATCCCAGTTCATATTAGTAGCAGCTGATTTCATCAATAGTAGGTGACCACCTGTGTTCCAGGTATCTGCGGGCCAGTGTTTGATGTGCCGTTGCTGATCTGACTACATTGCTCTCATTGTCACTATTTCCCTTTGTAGCTCGTCCCTTTGTAGTGGGGATTCACTGATCGATTTTCTTTAGTCTCTCGTTGTCTGCCTGATCTGTGCCGCGGTGGAACATGTCCCGTGCCTGAATGCCGGCCTGTGTTGTCTCAGTAGTGGATGCCTGGAACAATGTCCATCTGCATCAAACCTTTGATGTGGTCGTGTAGCTCAAAGGAACATCGTCAGGCAAGCTTTGTCACCCAGCCGCACAAGACGGTGTTCGAACAACGTCCATGTATCTGACAAACAGGGCAGGGTCAGCCTGAAGAAGGGTCTCGACCCGAAACGTTGCCTATTTCCTTCGCTCCATAGATGCTGCCTCACCCGCTGAGTTTCTCCAGCATTTTTATCTACAGATGCCTACACTTGCTTAAACCTCATTGTCATCTCTGCAGTTTCCTGCACCTCCTCAAACATCGAAGATAGACCCAAAATGCTGGAGTAACTCAGCGGGACAGGCAGGGTCTCTTGAGAGAAGGAATGGGTGACGTTTCAGGTCAAGACCCTCCTTCAGGCTGAAAGTCAAGGGAGGGGGGAGTCTAGAGATATGGAGGGGCAAGGTGTGAAAACGAGAGATCAAAGCAGGCAATGATAAGGAAATGTAGAATGGTTCATAGAAACATAGAAAATTAGGTGCAGGAGTAGACCATTCGGCCCTTCGAACCAGCACCGCCATTCAATATGATCATGGCTGATCATCCCCAATCAGTAGCCCGTTCCTGCTTTCTTCCCCATATCCCTGGATTCCTTTAACCCTTGGAGCTAAAGCCAATTCTGTCTTGAAAACATCCAGTATTTGAAGGTGAGATGAGGCAAAAATGTAAGGGTGAAGATACAGAAAATGAAGAGTGAAGTGGCAGAGGATTCCACGGATTCGCACAGGGTAGGAACCATTCATGTTTAGGGATAGTATATTGTTTGGTCTAGATATTTTTAACAGTATTATTTTGAACGCCTGGGGGTGGGCATTTGATTTGTAGATGGGCGTTACAAATGTCATAGTTAGAGAGGGAGTGGCCAGATCTGATTTGCCACTGGGACCAGCGGAGAACGCAGTTTGAAGCTCCGACCAGCGTGGCCTGTGGACTTCGGAAGCGCTGTCTCCGGTAGCAAGCGGCCGTTTCCGATCTCCAAGCCGCTGAAGCGTGTTCTTCGGAACTCCACCATATAACCATATAACAATTACAGCACGGAAACAGGCCCTCTCGGCCCTTCCAGTCCCTGCCGACCATTTATTTTCCCCTAGTCCCATCTACCTGCACTCAGACCATACCCCTCCATTCCCTTCCCGTCCATATACCTATCCACTTTACTTTTAAATGTTACAATCGATCCTGCCTCCACCACTTCTGCTGGAAGATCATTCCACACAGCCACCACTCTCTGAGTAAAGAAGTTCCCCCTCATGTTACCCCTAAACTTCTGTCCCTTAATTCTCATGTCATGCCCTCTTGTTTGAATCTTCCCTACCCTCAATGGGAAAAGCTTATCCACGTCAACTCTGTCTATCCCTTTCATCATTTTAAAGACCTCAATCAAGTCCCCCCTTAACCTTCTGCGCTCCAAAGAATAAAGACCTAATTTGTTCAACCTTTCTCTGTAACTTAGTTGCTGGAACCCAGGCAACATTCTAGTAAATCTCCTCTGTACTCTCTCTGTGCATCATCCCGGCGAGAGGGCCTGAAACATCGGGCTGCCGTGCCGGCGACTGCGGAGGCCCCGAACATGGGTGAACACGGAGGAAGTGGACTGAACTTTGCTGCCTTCCCTCACAGTGGGAAATATTGACCCTGCTGTGGCGGGATGTTTCTATGTTTAATGTTAAATTCTACAATGTTGTGTTTATTTGAATGGTGTGCTGCAATGGCAATGCAAATATCACTTCACCAATTGGTGTATGTCACAAAAAAACGTTCTTTGTCCTTCTCAACAGATAGTAGGAACCGAAAAATACAATTCGTATAAGAATAAAGAGGATCTGGTATGTTCATCTTTTTGTACGTACAACTTCTTCTATAAAGAAGCAATTAAGCTGGGAATCGTAGGACTGGAAGATTCGTTCTCTTGTCCGCGTAGGATCACTCCCACATTCCCCTGTAGCGATGGCAATGGAACTGTGGACATTGGAAACGTTAGAAATTGCCATTACACTCAGGATCATTGTTGGAGGCATACAAGCTGGTAACATTAATCAGGAAGACAGTGAAACTAGGGTGTGGGGGGGGGGAGAGAAGGGGAGAGAAGTGGGGAGAGAGGGGGAAGGGAGGGGGAAGGGAGGGGGAAGGGAGGGGGGAGAGGAGGGGGGAGAGGGGAGAGAGAGGGGGAGAGAGAGGGGGAGAGTGAGGGGGAGAGTGAGGGGGAGAGAGAAGGGGGGAGAGAGAAGGGGGGGAGAGAGGGAGGGGGGGAGAAAGAAGGGGGGGGAGAGAGGGAGGGGGGGAGAGAGAGGGGGGGAGAGAGAAGGAGGAGAGAGAAGGGGAGAGGGGGAGAGAGAGGGGGAGAGAGAGGGGGAGAGTGAGGGGGAGAGAGAAGGGGGGAGAGAGAAGGGGGGAGAGAGAAGGGGGGGAGAAAGAAGGGGGGGGAGAGAGGGAGGGGGGGAGAGGAGAGGGGGGGAGAGAGAAGGGGGGGAGGAGGGGGGGGAGGAGAGAGAGGGGGGAGAGGGAGGGGGAGAGAGAGGTGGAGAGAGAGGTGGAGAGAGGAGGGGAGAGAGAGGGGGGGGAGAGAGAGGTGGAGAGAGGAGGGGAGAGAGAGGGGGAGATATGCGACAAGGGCAGGATCTTGGAGTCACGAGGCAGAGATTTCTAATGGTCGTTATGTGTAATAGCATTGTAAACGTGTTGATGAAAGATTTCCTCTTTTTGAGCTGAAAATAGTGTATCAAGTTAACCTTCGCAAACACATTTACGATATTGCAGTACGAAGCAATCAAAGGGATTCTTGCCCCCTGCTGTGCCACACAATGATGTGCTTGGAACTTCAATCATAAGTTGCAAGCAACAGAAGAAATAGTTTATACTTAAGAACTGGATGGATTTGTCTGTGTTTTAATAGTGTTTGTAAATCTTCGATCACAAACCAAGATTGCTCAACCGTTTTCATTCAGGGGTGAGTGCACACATTGGCAGGGACAAAACCAAAGGGAAGTAATATTTAGTTCAGAATCAAGGAACTGCAGATGCTGCTTAATACACAAAAGGACACAAAGTGCTGGAGTAACTCAACAGGTAGGAGATTGAGGGGGGATCTTACAGAAACGTACAAAATTCTTAAGGGGTTGGACAGGCTAGATGCAGGAAGATTGTTCCCGATGTTGGGGAGGTCCAGGATAAGGGGTCACAGTTTAAGGATAAGGGGGAAGTCTTTTAGGACCGAGATGAGGAAAACATTTTCCACACAGAGAGTGGTGAGTCTCTGGAACTCTCTGCCACAGAGGGTAGTTGAGGCCAGTTCATTGGCTATATTTAAGAGGGAGTTAGATGTGGCCCTTGTGGCTAAAGGGATCAGAGGGTATGGAGAGAAGGCAGGTACAGGATACTGAGTTGGATGATCAGCCATGATCATATTGAATGGCGGTGCTGGCTCGAAGGGCCGAATGGCCTACTCCTGCACCTAATTTCTATGTTTCTATGTCGGGCAGCATCGCTGGAGATGTGTGATGGACCGAATGGTCTAATTCTGGTTAACATATAACCATATAACCATATAACCATATAACCATATAACAATTACAGCACGGAAACAGGCCTTCTCGGCCCTTCCAGTCCGTGCCGACCATTTATTTTCCCATAGTCCCATCTACCTGCATTCAGACCATACCCCTCCATTCCCTTCCCGTCCATATACCTATCCACTTTACTTTTAAATATTACAATCGATCCTGCCTCCACCATTTCTGCTGGAAGATCATTCCACACAGCTACCACTCTCTGAGTAAAGAAGTTCCCCCTCATGTTACCCCTAAACTTCTGTCCCTTAATTCTCATGTCATGCCCTCTTGTTTGAATCTTCCCTACCCTCAATGGGAAAAGCTTATCCACGTCAACACTGTCTATCCCTTTCATCATTTTAAAGACCTCAATCAAGTCCCCCCTTAACCTTCTGCGCTCCAAAGAATAAAGACCCTATATATGGTTCTGTAGCGTATGGGCTTCGGCACCTTTGGAGAAGGTTTCTGATCGAGATACTAAGTTTAGTTTAGAGATACAGTGCGGAAACATGCCCTTGAGGACCACCGGGGAATCCCCGCACATTGCCACTATCCGGGGTGGGAGATTACAACCTTCACGTGGTCTGCCCTGTCTCGACGAATGCAACCAACCCGGCATGCACAATCAAATAAGATCAAACAGAACAAGTTCTCCGACAACTTTAGGCTGTGCAAGAAGAAGGCGAACACTATCCTACACACACTGGACCAAACATAGAAACATAGAAACATAGAAATTAGGTGCAGGAGGAGGCCATTCGGCCCTTCGAGCCTGCACCGCCATTCAATATGATCATGGCTGATCATCCAACTCAGTATCCCGTACCTGCCTTCTCTCCATACCCTCTGATCCCCTTAGCCACAAGGGCCACATCTAACTCCCTCTTAAATATAGCCAATGAACTGGCCTCAACTACCCTCTGTGGCAGAGAGTTCCAGAGACCCACCACTCTCTGTGTGAAAAATTCCTTCTCATCTCGGTCCTAAAGGATTTCCCCCTTATCCTCAAGCTGTGACCCCTTGTCCTGGACTTCCCCAACATCGGGAACAATCTTCCTGCATCTAGCCTGTCCAACCCCTTAGGAATCTTGTAAGTTTCTATAAGATCCCCTCTCAATCTCCTAAATTCTAGAGAGTATAAACCGAGTCTATGCAGTCTTTGTTCATAAGACAGTCCTGACATCCCAGGAACCAGTCTGGTGAACCTTCTCTGCACTCCCTCTATGGCAATAATGTCCTTCCTCAGATTTGGAGACCAGAACTGTACGCAATACTCCAGCTGTGGCCTCACCAAGACCCTATACAACTGAAGTAGAACCTCCCTGCTCCTATACCAATTAATTCATGTACCTGTACGTCTTTGGAGTGTGGGAGGAAACCGAAGATCTCGGGGGAAAACCCATGTGGTCACGGGGAGAACGTGCAAACTCCGTACAGACAGCACCCGTAGCCGGGATCGAACCCGGGTCTCCGGCGCTGCGAGCGCTGTAAGGCAGCGACTCTACCGCTGCGCCACCGTGACCGCCTTGTAAAGGTTTATCAATTCATGAGGGGATTAGATGGGGTGAAGACACGATCGTTTATCCAGGGGAGAGGAGGCGAGAAGCAGTGGACACGCGTTTAAAGTGAGCGCGGCAAGAGTTAATACGAACCTGGAGAGCAACTCTCCCTCTCATTAGTCAGAGGGCGGTGAATCTGTGGGATTAATTGCCACAGACGGCTGTGGAGTCCAAATCAATGGGTATTTTTCAAGGCAGAGATAGATAGATTGTTGGTTAGTGCGTGTGTCAGGGGTTATGGGGAGAAGGCAGGAGAATGGGGTTAGGAGGGAGAGATTGAATGGTGGAGTAGACTTGATGGGCCGAATGGCCTAACTCTGATCCTATCATAAGGCAGCAACTCTACCACTGCGCCACCGTGCCGCCCTTCTGCCAACTGCCGATGTGACATCAACTATCTTGATATCTCTCTTCCCCTGACGTACTGCAATCTCACCTTCTCTAAAAGCAGAGCGCCAAGAATGATCCCGACCCGAAACGTCACCCATCCATGTTCTCCACAGATGCTGCCTGACCCGCTGAGTTACTCCAGCACTCTGTGAAACGTCACCTATCCATGTTCTCCACAGATGCTGCCTGACCCGCTGAGTTACTCCAGCACTCTGTGAAACGTCACCTATCCATGTTCTCCACAGATGCTGCCTGACCCGCTGAGTTACTCCAGCACTCTGTGAAACGTCACCTATCCATGTTCTCCACAGATGCTGCCTGACCCGCTGAGTTACTCCAGCACTCTGTGAAACGTCACCTATCCATGTTCTCCACAGATGCTGCCTGACCCGCTGAGTTACTCCAGCACTCTGTGAAACGTCACCTATCCATGTTCTCCACAGATGCTGCCTGACCCGCTGAGTTACTCCAGTACTCTGTGAAACGTCACCTATCCATGTTCTCCACAGATTTAACGCCGCACGTCTTTGGCATGGGGGAAGAAACCCATGCGGTCACAGTGAGAACCAGCAAACTCCACACAGGCAGCAGCCGAGGTCAGGGTTAAACACCCGGGTGTCCGGCGCTGTGGGGCAGCAACTCTAACAGTGGGATAGGTACACAAAAAGCTGGAGAAACTCAGCGGGTGCAGCAGCATCTAAGGAGCGAAGGAGATAGGCGACGTTTCGGGTCGAGACCCTTCTTCAGACTCTAACAGTGGGATATCGTGCAGTGTAGCAAACCTCCTGTAGACGGGAATGCTAATGCTCAGACCAACAATAACTAGCCGTCTTTACTCCTGAACATTGAATGCTGATCACACCATACATCATAGCACAAGGTCCTGTATTAAACCTGTCATTCTTCCCAATGCTAAATTGTCTGAGGCACTCTCCATGGTAAACCAGCAAACATATTTCCTTTTACATATTCAAGGCCAGGACGAAAATGGAGGAGTTCTCTCCAGAAAGACAACTCGCTGGCAGGCACAGTATTTCTCTTGCCCAAAATGACAGGAACGTTATTCAGATGGTTCGTGCGTTGTTCATTGGAGAGCAGCGGTCAACTGCTTCGTCACGGCAACCTCTGTTTTCTGTATTAGTAGCGGGGCAACATTAGACCATTTAGTTCCAGAGTTCACGCTTGAAATCTTCTTGTGGGCATTCTGAAGTCAAAGTGATTCATTAAAGGCGATCTACGGTATCTCCCTTCAGATATTGAAGTCTTGGAGAGTATTGGCAGTGGGGATACAAATGAAGGAGAGGGATTGCTGAAGGAAGTTGTAGAGGATGTGAAGAGAAAGGCTGGAGAGAGAGAGATAGAGATAGATAGATAGATAGATAGATAGATAGATAGATAGATAGATAGATAGATAGATAGATAGATAGATAGATAGATAGATAGATAGATAGATAGATAGATAGATAGATAGATAGATGAGAGATATGTATATAGAGAGATAGATAGATAGATAGATAGATAGATAGATAGATAGATAGATAGATAGATAGATAGATAGATAGATAGATAGATAGATAGATAGATAGA
>OY740820.1:21019771-21032271 GCA_963514005.1 Raja brachyura
AGGCAGGAGAATGGGGTTAGGAGGGAGAGATAGATCAGCCATGGTTGAATGGCGCAGTAGACTCCATGGGCCGAATGGCCTAATTCTGCTCCTAGAACTTACGAACATGAAGATGAAGATGAAAATGGTAGAACGACATTTAATAGATGCATGGAATCTCAGCAAGTCAGGCGTGATGCCTGGCCCGTTGAGTCACTCCAGCTCTCGTGTCTGTCTTTAATAGCCATGGGTTAACCCAGTAAAGTATAGGCTGAAGATAGTGATGTGTGTGGGAAGGGACTGCAGATGTTGGTTTGCACTGAAGATAGACACAGAATGCTGGAGTAACTCAGCGGGACGGGCAGCATCTCTGGAGAAAAGGAATGGGTGACATTTCGGGTCGAGACCTTTCTGTTCTATGTCCTGCGTTCTTAAGTATCTGATTGGATAATATAAGCAATGTGTTACAAGCAATTATAACAAGAGGAATCGAGTATAGGAGCAAAGAGGTCCTTCTGCAGTTGTACAGAGCCCCAGTGAGACCACACCTGGAGTATTGTGTGCAGTTTTGGTCCCCTAATTTGAAGAAAGGACATTCTTGCTATTGAGGGAGCCCAGCGTAGGTTCACAAGGTTAATTCCCGGGATGGCGGGACTGTCATATGCTGAGAGAATGGAGCGGCTGGGCTTGTACACTCTGGAGTTTAGAAGGATGAGAGGGGATCTCATTGAAACATATAAGATTGTTAAGGGTTACACAAAAAGCTGGAGAAACTCAGCGGGTGCAGCAGCATCTCAGGAGCGAAGCAGATAGGCGACGTTTCGGGTTGAGACCCTTCTTCAGACTGTTAAGGGTTTGGACACGCAAGAGGCAGGAAACATGTTCCCGATGTTGGGGGAGTCCAGAACCAGGGGCCACAGTTTAAGAATAAGGAGTAAGCCATTTAGAACGGAGACGAGGAAACACTTTTTCTCACAGAGAGCGGTGAGTCTGTGGAATTCTCTGCCTCAGAGGGCGGTGGAGGCAGGTTCTCTGGATGCTTTCAAGAGAGAGCTAGATAGGGCTCTTAAAGATAGCGGAGTCAGGGGATATGGGGAGAAGGCAGGAACGGGGTCGAGACCCTTCTTCAGACCGAGAGTCAGGGGAGAGGGGAACGAGATATGGGACAGGTGGATTAACATAGAAACATAGAAAATAGGTGCAGGAGGATTGGGGATGATCAGCCATGATCACATTGAATGGCGGTGCTGGGTCGAAGGGCCGAAGGGCCGAATGCCTTCCTCCTGCACCTATTGTCTATTGTCTATTGTGTAGATAAACGTGTTAAAAGTCTGAAGAAGGGTCTCGACCCGGAACATCACCCATTCCTTCTCTCCAGAGCTACTGCCTGTCCCGCTGAGTTACTCCAGCGTTTTGTCTCAATTAACATGCTAAAAGGTGGGCAAAAAAGAAATGGGAATGTGGAAAGTGCGATCATTTTGATTTAATGTGCTTAATCTAACACCTGCTGATAACATGATGATGTTAGATGTCCTGCATTGCTGCCCCTGACATGAAGCATTGTTATGCAGATCCCTTGCACAAACTGATTTGCATGGTTTCAGCGTTGCCATGCGACGGATGGCAGGGTGCGGACTTGCATTCTCAGTGCAGGCACCCGGAGAACACAGCGTCGAGCTTCGTGGAATACATGTCAGGAGCAGGAAGGAACTGCAGACGCTGGTTTAAACCGGAGATAGACAAAAAAATGCTGGAGTAACTCAGCGGGACAGGCAGCGAGAAGGAATGGGCGACGTTTCGGGTCGAGACCCTTCTTCATACTGAGTGTCAGCGGGGAGGGGAACTAGAGATATGGGACACACAAAAAGCTGGAGAAACTCAGCGGGTGCAGCAGCATCTAAGGAGTGAAGGAGATAGGCGACGTTTCGGGTCGAGACCCTTCTTCAGTCTCCGCAGAGATATGGGAGGGGTGGATTAACATAGAAACATAGAAACATAGAAAATAGGTGCAGGAGGAGGCCATTCAGCCCTTCGAGCCAGCACCACCATTCATTGTGATCATGGCTGATCGTTCCCTATCAATAACCCGTGCCTGCCTTCTCCCCATATCCCTTGACTCCACTAGCCCCTAGAGCTCTATCTAACTCTCTCTTAAATCCATACCCCAAGAGCTTGCATAGACTCAATGGGCCAAATGTCCTCCTATGGTGGGAGGATATACAAAAATACTAGTTGATGGATGTTTAAGTCATAGTGTTATAGCGGTATAAAGCTAGACAGCACGGTAAAAGGCCCTTCAGCACACAATATCCTTGCAACACTTTGGACTACCGGACTAGCCATATTTTGATGAGTTTGGCTCATGCCCTTCTGCACCTTCTATCCAGATATCTTCCTATCCATATATCAATTGTGGGTAGCAAGGAGGTGCAGCGTTTGAGTTGCTCAGAGACCCAGGTTCAATCCTGACCACAGGTGCTGTCTGTGCGGAGTTTGCACGTTCTCCCCTGTGACCATGTGGGTTTTCTCCAGGTGCTCTGGTTTCCTCCCACATCCCAAAGAGGTGCAGGTTTGTCGCGTCGTTGGCTGCTGTAAATCGTCCCTAGTGCGTGGGATAGGACGGGTGTACGGGTGGGCGCTGGTCAGCACGGACCCGGTGGGCCAAAGGGCCTGTTTCCACGCTGAATCTCGAAAACCAAAAACATGTCATTGATGCAATTTCTTTTGAGAAAGCAAAATGAAATTTCCAGTCGGAACGTTCCTTCTGAGCTTGATACTGTAGAGGAGGGCAACACCACGCAATAATGGGGACCTTGGAACAGGAGGAGGCCGTTCAGCCCTTCTAGGTGGTTCCTGCACACAACAAGACTGAGTTTGATCTATGATCTGTGATCATAGCTACCTTTTCCCAATTAGTTCAGATATGCAGCATGAGAAGAGGCCCTTCAGCCCACAGATTCCACACTGGCCGGACTGGATCTATCCTAAAGACTAGGGACAATTTACCGAAGTAAATTCACCTACAAACCTGTACGTCTTTGGAATGTGGGAGGGAACCGGAGCACTCGGAGAGAACCCGCACGCTCACAGGGAGAACGTACAAACTCAGTGCTGACAGCACCCGTACATCTCAGGCACTGCAAGGCAGCAAATCTACCTCATGGCCCCGCAAGTTGTTCCTCTTATTCACCCTGATGCATCCTTTCAAACCACTGCCTATCTTGTTTAGGCCAGTTTTGATTGATTGAGAAATACCGATCGATGGAAATCGACGCACCGAGTCCACGCTGACCGTCGATCAACCATTCACGCTAGCTCTACGGCAGGGTGGAGCACCAGAGACCCAGGTTCGATCCCGACTACAGGTGCTGTCTGTGCGGAGTTTGCACGTTGCTGCGTGGGTTTTCTCCGAGATCTTCGGTTTCCTCCCACACTCCAAATATGTACAGGTTTGTAGGTTAAATGTAAAAAAACTTGTCCCTGGTGTGTGTAGGGTGGTGTTAATGTGTGGGGGTCGCTGGTCGGCACGGGCTTGGCGGGCCGAAGGGCCTGTTTCCGCTACGTAGCTCTAAACTAAACTAACTTTTCACATCCACTCCCTACACACTAGGGGCAATTTAGAGTCCAATTAACCTACAAACACGCACGCCTTGAGGATGTGGGAGGAAGCCGGAACTCCCGGAGGAAACCCACGCACGGAGAACGTGCGAACTCCACTGTGCTACCTCCTTGATTAAAAAAAAAATCTTCTCGTGGTGTTAAAATGAACAATTGGCCCAGCATCATCTATAAATGTGTGCCAGAGACCCGGGTTCGGGCCTGACCACGGGTGCTGTCTGTGTGGAGTTTGCCCGCTTTCCCCGTGACCGCGTTGGTTTTTTCTCCTCCCATTCCAAAGACGTGCGTGTTTGCAGGTTAACTGCCCTGGCCCTAGTGTGGAGGATGCCAAAAATGGGGTAATGTGGACCCCACACACCCCTACACTGGAGGGGCACAGATGAAGACTGCTTTATTGCCTACCACCTGTTAGAATATTCTCTGGTGTTTAACCTGATGTCCTGACCACTATATTATCCAGCAGAAATGAGGCCACAACGTAATCAATAGTTTTAAAGTGCAATTTAATCTACTAATCATTGAGGTGGCGAGTGTATTAACGCACACTATGAGAAGCAGTCATCGGAATTTATTTCCTTATGGTCATTGGGTAATAAAAACTATAATTAAAAAATATGAGATGTCGGAGGAACATGAAGTAATGAATGTGTCCGGGTTTGCGCACCAAAACACGACAGAATCGTTCACGAGGAGTTTCTGAGAGAAGATGAATTCCTTGGATTCATGAGTTCCTTGAGCTCAACAGTAACTTTGGGACATAGAGTCAACCTGCCCACGTTGGCCAAAGTTGGCCCCTCTACACCTTCCCGCATTTGGCCCACATCCCTCTAAACCTTTCCTATCCAAGCAGCTTTCAAAGTTAGACTAGACAGTCAAAACTTAGGTTAAATTAGCAGAGTGTACAAAGTGAAACAGGCTATTGTGTTAAGTTATGTAGAAAATAACTTCAGATGCTGGTTTCAATCGAAGGTAGACACAAAACACTGGAGCAGCATCTCTGGAGAGGAGGAATGGGTGACGTTTCGGGTCGAGACCCTTCTCCAGAAGCTGCAACTCTGGAGAAGGGTCTGAGGGATCAAGGGATATGGGAGAAAGCAGGAACGGGGTACTGATTTTGGATGATCAGCCACGAGCTTAAGAGCTATATTCAACTCTCTCTTGAAAACATCCAGTGAATTGGCCTCCACTGCCTTCTGTGGCAGAGAATTCCACAGGTTCACAACTCTCTGGGTGAAGAACATTTAGTCCTTCACCTCAGTCCTAAATGACCTACCCCTAATGCCCCTGTCCCACTTAGGAAACCTGAACGGAAACCTCTGGAGACTTTGCGCCCCATCCCAAGGTTTCCGTGCGGTTCCCGGAGGTTTTCGTCAGTCTCCCTAATGGTCGAAAGTGGTTTCCGTTTTAAAAATCGGTAATTTTTTAGTCCAAGACGGTTGCGATGCTGGTTGAAGGTGGTTGCCGGAGGACGAAAACCTCCGGGAACCGCACGGAAACCTTGGGTGGGGCGCAAAGTCTTCCGTTCAAGTTTCCTAAGTGGGACAGGGGCATAACTCTTAAACTGTGACCCCTGGTTCTGGAGTTCCCCAACATCGGGAACATTTTCCCTGTCCAATCCTTTAAGAATTTTATATGTTTCTATGAGATTCCCTCTCATCCTTCTAAATTCCAGTGAATACAGGCCCTGTTGACCCATTCTTTCACCAGACAGTACGTCAAGCGATTCATATGGCTAGCCATTCAGCCCATCTAATACACCTAGCCCATTTCCTCCAACGCTAACAAGAAACATAGAAACATAGAACCATAGAAATTAGGTGCAGGAGTAGGCCATTCGGCCCTTCGAGCCTGCACCGCCATTCAATATGATCATGGCTGATCATCCAACTCAGTATCCCGTACCTGCCTTCTCTCCATACCCCCTGATCCCCTTAGCCACAAGTGCCACATCTAACTCCCTCTTAAATATAGCCAATGAACTGGCCTCAACTACCCTCTGTGGCAGAGAGTTCCAGAGACCCACCACTCTCTGTGTGAAAAAAAGTCCTTCTCATCTCGGTCCTAAAGGATTTCCCCCTTATCCTCAAGCTGTGACCCCTTGTCCTGGACCTCCCCAACATCGGGAACAATCTTCCTGCATCTAGCCTGTCCAACCCCTTAAGAATTTTGTAAGTTTCTATAAGATCCCCTCTCAATCTCCTAAATTCTGGAGAGTATAAACCGAGTCTATGCAGTCTTTGTTCATAAGACAGTCCTGACATCCCAGGATGAGTGAAAGCCCGCGCAGGTCACGGGGAGAATGTACAAACTCTGGAAATAAGCACCCGGAGTCAGGATCGAACCTGGGTCTGCCTCTACCGCTGTGTCACCGCGCCGGTGTAAGATGGAGCAGTGTTCCACGCAGCTCACTAAATCCTGGGATTCCCAGTGGACGTTGCCTCGTTGCATCGTCTGCGCTGGTAAGGTTGCAGCAAGGAAGGATTTCACTGTTAATCTGCCTGAGCATGTGACAGTTCTGTCCCTTGATGTCCACATTGGATAAATGAAAAAGGAACGTGGGTATGTTCTACGTCCGTGTTCCTTGCTGAATAAATGATGTACAGGAATGTTTTGTCATCTTATTAAGAAACAAAACTTGTCTTTCTATCTATCCTTTCAGAACGCCAAGCCTGGCCAACGCATCTCGCAAGTTCTGAAGTGGAGATTGATCTCATTTTGGAGACACAGCCGACAATTTTCAGCCACAGGATGCTCGTAGCGATCGCAATATGGTAACGAGCAGTTTGTTTTACTGACACATGGAACATAGGACGCGGGACAGTACAGCACAGGCCCTTCGGCCCACAATGGCCATGCTCAACATGGGGCTGAGTTACACCAACCTGTTCAAGACAGACACAGATTGTTGGAGTAACTCAGCGGGACAGGCAGCATCCCTGGAGACAAGGAATGGGTGACGTCTCGACCCGAAACGTCGCCCATTCCTTCTCTCCAGATTTTAAACATTCTTGGAAATCTAGCAATTTTATTGGTATCCTTTTTTTAATTGTCACATGCACTGAGTTTCAGTGGAAAATGTGTTTACGTGATAGCCAGACTAAACGCCTCATACACAGGCTCATTCACGCCACAAGGTCATAAGTGATAGGAGCAGAATTAGGCCATTCAGCCCATCAAGTCCATCATGGCTGATCTATCTCTCCCTCCCAACCCCATTCTCCTGCCTTCTCCCCATAACCCCTGACACCCGTACTAATCAAGAATCTATCTATCTCTGCCTTAAAAATATCCATTGACTTGGCCTCCACAGCCATGTGGCAAGGAATTCCACAGATTCACCACCCTCTGACTAAAGAAATTCCTCCTCATCTCCTTCCTAAAGGAACGTCCTTTAATTCTGAGGCTGTGACCTCTAGTCCTGGACTCTCTTCCACTAGTGGAAACATCCTCTCCACATCCACTCTATCCAGGCTTTTCACTATTCGGTAAGTTTCAATGAGGTCCCCCCTCATCCTTCTAAACTCCAGCGAGGACAACTATATGTGAGTACAGCAGGCACTGTAGAAAGAGAAAGGAGTTACAGTGTTACAGCTGCAGAGAAAGTGCAGTTACAAAAAAAAGCGCAAGGGTCACAAGGAGGTAGGTTGGGAGATCACTAATTGGAGCCATTATTAACACAATGGCCCTGTACATTGTTCCTCTTATTCACCTTGATGCATTCTTTCAAACCACTGTCTATCTTGTTTAGGCCAGTTTTGATTGATTGAAAAATACCGATAGATGGAAATAGACACACCGAGTCCACGCTGACCGTCGACCACCCATTCACACTAGTTCTACGGCAGGGTGGAGCACCAGAGACCCAGGTTCGATCCCGACTACAGGTGCTGTCTGTGCGGAGTTTGCACGTTGCTGCGTAGGTTTTCTCCGAGATCTTCGGTTTCCTCCCACACTCCAAATATGTACAGGTTTGTCGGTTAATTAGCTTGCTATAAATGTCAAAAACTTGTCCCTGGTGTGTGTAGGGTGGTGTTAATGTGTGGGGCTCGCTGGTCGGCACGGGCTTGGCGGGCCGAAGGGCCTGTTTCCGCTACGTAGCTCTAAACTAAACTAACTTTTCACATTCACTCCCTACAGACTAGGGGCAATTTAGCTTCCAATTAACCTACAAACACGCACGCCTTGAGGAGGTGGGAGGAAACCGGAACTCCCGGAGGAAACCCACGCATGGAGAACGTGCAAACTCCACTCGCGCAGCACCCGAGGTCAGGATCGAACCCGGGTCTCTGGCGCTAGCCGTGAGCTAGCGGCTCTTCCCGCTGCCGCGCTTTCATTCACACATTCATCTGTTCATCTGCGCAATCTCCTCTGTGTGTGTGTCTCCTCTCCGATCCCTTGCTTCAAGCTGGAATGGGTAGAGTGAGATCCTCTTCGCCTCCTGTTAAACTTCCGTGGGGTTTAGACAGAGGCGAGCACTTCACTTTGGGAAGGGACCCCCGCAAAGCGGTTTCTTGCAATTCGCCGCAGGCAGGGCGAGAGAAAGTCCCAATCTCAAACTGGTGCAGATTGCCAAATTACCGACTTTTAATAAATCATTACAGATGAAGTAATAAATAATATATTTAATCTTTAATGGAATTCATATTGTGCGCTTGAAAAAAAAATCCCACCTTCTGTGATTAGGTTAGTTCACACTGTTTGTGAATGAACTGTTTCAAGGGTTGCTGGATTCTGCTTGCCTTCAGTTTTATTTCACATTTATTACCTTTATAAAAATCCAGTTCCCTTGGCTTCATGCTGTTTTATTAATATTTAGTTTGCCCTTGATTTAAGGCCACTTTTCCATTGTTGGATTTCACTCCTCCCGGGCTCAGCCAAACTCTGTATCGGTGAGACCAAGCGGAGGCTGGGCGATCATTTCGCCCAACACCTCCGCTCGGTCCGCAATAACCAACCCGACCTCCCGGTGGCTCAGCACTTCAACTCCCCCTCCCATTCCGTATCCGACCTCTCGGTCCTGGGCCTCCTCCACGGCCAGAGTGAGCAACACCGCAAGTTGGAGGAACAGCACCTCATATTCCGCTTGGGGATTCTGCATCCTCTGGGCTTAAACATTGAATTTTCTCAATTCTGTTAACTCTTGCTGTCTCCTCGCCTTCCCACCTCTCCCTCAGCCCTTGGGACCTAGCATTCCCTCTCTCTCTATCTCTCCCCCACCCAAGTCTCATTTTCACACTACAAACAGCTTACAATGGCCTGTTTCCTTCATCATCGATACTTTTTTGCATATCTTTCATTCATTGTTCTTTATCTCTCCACATCGCCGTCTATATGTCTCGTTTCCCTGATCCCTGACCAGTCTGAAGAAGGGTCTCGACCCGAAACGTCGCCTATCTCCTTCGCTCCTTAGATGCTGCTGCACCCGCTGAGTTTTTCCAGCTTTTTGTGTAACCCTCAGCCAAACTCTATTCATAGAAACATAGAAATTAGGTGCAGGAGTAGGCCATTCGGCCCTTCGAGCCTGCACCGCCATTCAATGTGATCATGGCTGATCATCCAACTCAGTATCCTGTACCTGCCTTCTCTCCATACCAGATTCCTATTCCTTTCAGGTGTGAGTCTGCCTTTCACAGTAATATCTGCGACATCAGCTCTCGGTTAATTATGGGACCTTTCAGGGCCTGTCCTACCAGCATCCGACTCCATGCGATGAGCGCGATCAAAGTAGAAGCGGGGGCCGTGGTGAGGTCGGGTGATCCCCTGTACAGGGCCGTTCCTACCAGCATGCGCCTGCATGCGGAAAGCGCGACCAAACCAGCAGCGAGGGCCGCGCGGAGGTCGGGTGAGTGGCGCAACGCGGCGCAAAGTGAGGCGAACTTGGAGCGAAGTCTAAGGTAAGTTCGCCAGGACAGAAAGGGGCACACAGAGAGGGGCACCGAGGCACACACATAGAGGGCCACGGAGCCACACACATAGAGGGTCACGGAGGCACACACACAGAAGACAGTCGAGGCCAATTCACTGGATGTTTTTTTTTTGTTAAATTCTTTTATTAATTAGGAGCAATTACATAATTTAAAAAAGGTGCATATTCATTGTTGGCATAATAAAAATCATTTTGTTCTTTGTAGATATACATAATCTACAGAGTTGACGTGGATAAGCTTTTCCCATTGACGGTAGGGAAGATTCAAGCAAGAGGGCATGACATGAGAATTAAGGGACAGAAGTTTAGGGGTAACATGAGGGGGAACTTCTTTACTCAGAGAGTGGTGGCTATCAAGAGGCAGTACCACCGTTAGCACCGCACAGCCTCACAGGGAACATCAGGCTAGAGATGTGCAGGAAGGAACTGCAGATGCTGGTTTAAACCGAAGATGGACACAAAATGCTGGAGTAACTCAGTGGGACGGGTAGCATCTCTGGAGTCAACAAAATAGAGAGAGTACAGAGGAGATTTACTAGAATGTTGCCTGGGTTCCAGCAACTAAGTTACAGAGAAAGGTTGAACAAGTTAGGTCTTTATTCTTTGGAGCGCAGAAGGTTAAGGGGGGACTTGATTGAGGTCTTTAAAATGATGAAAGGGATAGACAGAATTGACGTGGATAAGCTTTTCCCATTGAGGGTAGGGAAGATTCAAACAAGAGGGCATGACATGAGAATTAAGGGACAGAAGTTTAGGGGTAACATGAGGGGAACTTCTTTACTCAGAGAGTGGTGGCTGTGTGGAATGATCTTCCAGCAGAAGTGGTGGAGGCAGGATCGATTTTAACATTTAAAAGTCAAGTGGATAGGTATATGGATGGGAAGGGAATGGAGGGGTATGGTCTGAGTGCAGGTAGATGGGACTAGGGGAAAATAAATGGTCGGCACGGACTGGAAGGGCCGAGAAGGCCTGTTTCCGTGCTGTAATTGTTATATTGTTATATGGTTATATGGTTATATGATTATAATCAGTATTATTTATGTTAATCCTTGCATATTAATTGTGCTTCTATTTAATAACTTTTTTTTTTCTATTTTTTATAAAGGTAAACTAAAAAAATATATATATATATAAAAAGTTGGGAAAGAATGGAATATTGGACAGGTTGTATATAGTTGGAGATATATCCGCGTTTTATGAAATGTACGACGTCAACTATTCTTCATCGATTCCGGTTTCAGTCGGGTCCTCGTGCCCTGGATGTTCCACTGGATGTTTTCAAGAGAAGGTTGGATATACTGTACCTCTTGAGATCCTGTCCCACTTGGTCATTTTTTTCGGCATCATTGGCTGACGTATCAGGTCGCCGTAAAATTTGCGGCGTGATGCGGCGGTGAGGTGTCGAGGCGCGGCGTGGCGCGGCGTGGCGTGGCGTGACGACGTATTCACCCCCGGCCGATTTTTCAAGTGTTGCAACTATTTTTTTTTGGATTTTGAAATGTTCAAAATCTTTTGGCGACCCTGACATGATGCCGACAGTCGCCGGAAATATCGCCAAAGGCCGTTAGGGTTCACGCAATCACGGGATATGGTTGGAAAGCAGAATCGGGGAACTGATTCTGGATGATCAGCCATGATCGCATTGAATGGCGGTGCTGAAGAAATTCCTTCTCATCTCCTTCCGAATGGAACGTTCTTTAATTCTGAGGCTGTGACCTCTAGTCCTAGACTCTCCCACTGGTGGAAACATCCTCTCCACATCCACTCTATCCAAGCCTTTCACTATTCTGTATGTTTCAATGAGATCCCCCCTCATCCCTCTAAACTCCAGCGAGTACAGGCCCAGTTCCGACAAACGTCTCATCATATGTTAACCCACTCATTCCTGGGATCGTTCTTGTAAACCTCCTCTGGACCCTCTCCAGGGCCAGCACATCCTTCCTCAGATATGGGGCCCAATTGTCAGGCCTCGTGTCCGAGATGTGAAAGACACACACGCACGCACACACACACACACACACTGACACACACACACACACTGACACACACACACACACACACACACACTGACACACACACACACACTGACACACACACACATACACACACACACACACGCACACGCGCACGCACGCACGCACACACGCACACACTGACACACACACACACTGACACACACTGACACACACACACACACACACTGACACACACACACACTGACACACACACACATACACACACACGCACACGCGCACGCACACACACGCACGCACACACACGCACACACTGACACACACACACACTGACACACACGCGCACACACACGCACGCACGCACACACACACACGCACACACACAGACACACGCACACACTGGCACACACACACTGGCACACACACACACTGACACACACACACACACACACTGACACACACGCGCACACACACGCACGCACACAGACACACGCACACACACACACTGACACACACACACACACATGCGCACACACACACACACACACATACACACACTGACACACACACACATGCGCACACACACACACACACACATACACGCGCACACACACACACACGCACACGCTGATAGGGTCAACATGTGTAAGGCTGGATAAACTCAGTATTGCCTGTGTGTGTGTATTCTGCTCTGAGTCTGATTTATAACGGGGTTTGTCGGGGATATTATTCCTTCCCACTGCACCAATTACACTCACACTCACACTCACACTCACACTCACACTCACACTCACACTCACACTCACACTCACACTCACACTCACACTCACACGCCGGCCCACAAATAGACTCTCAGCCTAAGTTTTCCATGCACCCTTGGGTGGCTCTGCGGTGGAGTTGGTGCCTCACAGCGCCAGAGACCCGGGTTGGACCGTGACCATTGGTACCCTCTGTGTGGAGTTTGCTTGTTCTCCCCGTGGCATGCGTGGGTTTTCTCTGTTTCG